>ASPP01020353.1:0-14176 GCA_000512085.1 Reticulomyxa filosa
ATTGTTATTGAGCGAAGAAGCAAGTTTATTTTCCGCGAGGTTAATTTTGTCATCTGTCAGATCACTAAAAAATTCGTGCAATATTTGACATTTATTCAGATCCATAGAAGGCAAGAATGCACGCAAACCTGGTTGCATTTATTTATTTAACGATTTTTTTTATTTTTTTGTCGGAACAATGGTCCAACGATATATAAAAACTAAAAAAAAAAAACTTTGAGCAAATTTAGCACAGTCCAATGTTCCATTTCCGTGTTGATCTAGTTTCCTCAAAGAAGTATGAATTTCTTTAGTGTATAGTTCGACATCTTGAATAAAGCGTTCTCGAGGTACTTGATAAGTGGCATTGGAATTGGATGGACTGGACTCTTCAACGTTGCTTTTGAGAGCATTTTGTTGAGTGGTCGAAGAACCATTAGGATTGGATGTTGTCAAAATTTTTAGTTTTATTGGTTGATTTTTTTGTGTTTTTTTTTCTTCTTGGTTGTTATTATTATTATTATTATTATTATTATTATTATTATTATTATTAATATTATTGTTTTTATTATTTCTATTGCTATTATTATTTGTGATAATTGTCAAACCATGATTGTTTTTGGTTGTTTTGGCATTTATCTGATTTGGCCGATTGTTGTTTGCTTTTGGAGACAGCAAATTTCCGTTCACTTTTTTTTCGTCATTGTTATGGTTATCATTTGCAGTGGTTTTTGGTTTGATGCGAGTAGGATATTTGTAATTGCGCAGTAAGTAATTAAGTAGCCCTCTTCCTTTGTCTCCGACATACTTGACGTCTTTTTTGTGATTTTGTGCGTAGCCGATATATTGTTGTTCTGCATATTCAATAAACTTTCGAATCTCCAACCGCGCTTCTTTTTCATTCTCTTTTGTGTCACTGTCACTCTTGCCCCTGGTGCACAAACCCCCCCCCCCCCCAAGCAATCATTCCATATTAAAATTGTATACGTATTTACACACTGACTCTCTCCTTTCTCTTTCTCTCTTTCCTCCTTCCAAAAAAAAAAAAAAAAAAACTTCTGCTTTTCCTTTCCCAAAGGACCCCAGTTTTTTGTCCTTTCATATCGTAAGGAAAAAAGAGGATGATTATTTGTCTATTCTATGTACAATTTGGAAAGAAATGGAGAGCGGTTAAAAAAAAAAAAAAAAAAAAGAGGGAGAGCAAGATTCATATTCGCTTGTATATAATATAAATCTTACTATTTCTATTCTTTTGTTTTTGTAGTAAAATGGAATTAGTTTGAACTGATTTGTAATGAAGTCGGAAAAGAAATGTTCGATCATTGAAATTGTGACATATGGACTATTTGGAATATGCAGAGACTGCAGAAAAGATTTGAATTCGCGGAAACTTAGGCAACCGTCGTTGTCTTTGTCAAACTCCCTCAATTGTTGAGACAACTCAGTACAAATGGATGGAGTAGTTTCATTATTTTCCTTTAACAATACCGGAGCGTTCGGACTATTGACGTTGTTCTCATTGTTTATTGGTTTGTGTAATGGAGACAATGATCTCACCACTCGAGGACCAGGATTGTCGTTGTCTTTGGAGCGTTGCTTTTGGTTTTGTTTTGTTTTATTTTGTTTTGTTTTGTTTTGTTTTGTTTTGTCAAGACACAAGTCTGCATTTTATTTTAAACATATTTTTTTCCTCTCTCTCTGTCTCTATCTCTTTTTGATAAGGTCTTGACGAGAGGGTATTAAACTCTTGTGGTTGTAGGAACTTTATCTTGATTCGGGGTGGCTGATCTTGTGCTGGAGGTAGTTCGTGCTTTTCCACCACCAGATGTAGCCATTTGTATTCAAATAAAATTGGTTCAAACAAATTAAATAGGAATAATACTTCAATAGAACTTTTTTTGGAGTTTTTCGTTATCAACTTTTTTTCCAAAGATTGCAAAGATAAACTCAAAACATATTTGTCTATGTAATAAGTTTTTTTGACACAAAATAATGATATTATGTTCAACAAGACTCTAACAACTTCTTGTATTAAAATTTTACTTTTATTTTTTTTTTAGAAAAGCTATTTAAAAAATTAATCAATTGAATCTGTAGCTCACAAAATTGTAATTGCACAATACCTTTTGCAATGCTATGAAATAAATGCAAATGTTGGCAACATTAAAGCATTAAATACAATGGATAGAAAAAAGGTCACCTAAAATGATTCCCTATAAAATTCACAAGTTTATTCACGAAATCAATATTTTCAAAATTTTGTTAAATAATATCCAGAAAAACAAAATAAACTTGTAATATTTTAGCTTTTAATATTAAAATTTTTTCATTGTTTTCAACTTTTAAAAAATACATTTTGATTTTCCAGTATACATGTATATCATTTAATAAAAAGAATTTTAAAAAAATTGATTTTTCATAAATAAACTTATGGTGTCTATATGTTCATTTTCGGTGAATCTTTTCTTTTGTTGTTAATTGTATACCTCAAACCGAACTTAAGCAAGCAGTTAATTGGCGCAGTTTATCATTTTAATACTCATGACAATCATAATTGAAAGAAAAATTGTTATATCTTTGAATAATATACAAAAAAATAAATATAGTTTATATATTTCATCAACATGAGTTTTCAATTAATAATATTTTTAGTTAATCTAATAAAATAATTTATACAACCAAATTATTACAATAATTGTTTTCAATATCACAGATTGCAATCAATTCTAAGTGTATTAAATGTAATTCATTATTCAATAATTTTTTTTTTGCTTCTAACAATAAAATTATCCGTCTATTTGATATTGAGCCAAACTATTGCTACTTCTGACTTCCTAAGCCATCATATTCAATAAGAATAAAAATACTTTATCGTATTTGATTCTAGTCTCAATACGTGCCGAATCCTTTTGATTCGGGAACACCCTGAGGTGTCCTTTTCTTTTATTTTTTCTTTCTTTTAGAATGCAGTTTGCGAGTTTTATATAAACTTTAATATCTGCGTCATGTGGCAATACAATTTATTTCTGTGACACTAAGATAAACAGTATACATAATACAAGGAAGTTTAAAATTAGATTATCTTGTCTTCAATTCTCAAATTGAAGAGAACACAATTGCAATTTTGATTTTGCTTTACTACGGTGCAATCAATAGCAACATTTACATTTTCCCAACAATAACAAAATTTTTAAAAAATTATTTTTTTCTCTGCTTAAAAAAAAGGTTAAATGGTGAACCGAAGTATTTGAAAGAAATAATTTTAAAAAAATTGTATTAAATCAAAAAGTTGAGGTTAATTGTTCCAAATTTTCAGTTGGATCTATAAATCCTTCATAAGTGATATCAGCAATATATGGTTTAAATTGATTACGAAATTGATTGACATTAACAGCAATTTTGACATCAACTTCTCCTCCACCCATCCAAAAATGTCCTAATTCCAAGACTCGATGAGATAAAATGATAGGAATATCTGAATATTTGATACCAATAGGAGTAACTGCATTATGATCAAATCCAGTAACTTGTAATGATTCTTCAGGTGAAGCAAGACGAAATTTAAAATTTTTTTTTGAAATTTCATATCCATTAATATATCGAACAAATTTCATTATTTTTTCAGAGCAAAGTTTTGTTACATATTGCTATTTTTATTTTTTTTATTTTATTTTAAAATAATAATAATAATAATATATAATATATATTTTTTTTTTTAACATACAAATACAACAAGATAATACAACGAATTAGTAGGATCTTTCCAATCAATACATATCCCTTTTGTATTTTTCATTAATAATGATTTACATAAATATTTAGTATCTGGTGCATTTAAACATTCTTTTCGAAAATCTAAAGATCTTTGATAATAATCATTTGGTACACGAATAATTCGAGCTGAATTAAGTTCTTTTTCTTTTATTGATTTTATTATTCTTTCTGTTGTTTCATTCATTATTCCTTTTAAATCATTTATATAACGTTGTGTTGTATCTGTTATATTATCATTATAAATTTCAATATCTTTTGGTCCTCCAATCTTTGATATATCAATATCACTTCTTCCCATTTGCATTTGAATACGTTTATTTACTTCTTGTTGTTGTTTTTTTTCTTTCTTTTTTTCTTCTTCTTTTCTTGGTTCATCATTCGTTTTAGTCATCGACACATAAGATCGCTTTAACTGAAATTCCATGTTTGTGGAATTAATTAACACTCTTGTAAAATTCTCAGGTTTTTTTTTTTGGTTAGAGAGCAGAGCAAAATACCGTGAACTCCGAAAGAGTGGAAATGAAGGCAATGACTTCATCAAATTCAGTAGTAACAGAATTTCGTTTATAAGGATAATATTTTCCAACGTTCATCTTTTGTTTTTTGAAAAAATTTAAAAAAGTCTCCAAGGTTGTAGCTGTTTTCAAACTTCCTACAGGTTACGCACAAAGTGTGGTACGAAGTAAGTTTACTTTGGTGTTTAACGTTAAGCAAAAATAAAATGAATTTACGAAAACAAAAACAAGAAAGGTTTTGGTGAGTGAAAAAGGAAAAGTTTTAGGAACAAAAAGTTTTAAACCTCTTTCAGGATTTAACAGTTGATGAGACATTGCCAATGATTAAAAAAACATTGAATAATAGTTGATTTAAAAAATACGCTCATAAAACTTAAATACATATAAATTTAGATAATTTCACGAACACAGTGTTTACTTTGCTATCTTTTTTGAACACTCTTTGCAATGAAATCAATGTTAGGATACCTCAACTAAGGAGTTAATCAATAGTAAAAACAGTCTGAAAGGCAGACTAAAGCAGAGAAAGTCACCCTAGGAGTTTGACAGCCGCAGATTCACAAAAAAAAACGCTTATTTCCTTGGTGCAATTGAACCAAGCCCTTAAATTCAAAAAACAATGGCAGAGAGAGGAGGAGGTTTTGGACGAGGCTTTCGTCGAGGCCGTGGTGGCGGTGAAGGAGGAGATCGTGAAAGTGGACGTGGACGTGGCCGAGGCCGTGGCCGCGGTCGCGGACGAGGCGGGGAACGCGGTGGGCGCGGTGGCCGTGGAGGTGGCCGTGGGGGTGGCCGAGGAGGCTTTGGAGATAAAGAAGAGGAATGGAAACCAATCACAAAATTAGGAAGATTGGTAAAAGAGGGAAAATTTCCAACCATTGAATCAATTTTTCAACATTCCATCAAAATAAAAGAACCCGAAATTGTGGATCTCTTCTTTCCAAAAGGTTTGTGTAGTTTTTTTGTTTTTCTTTCTCATTTTTTTTTAAGAGGTTCGAAAATGCGTCCTAATAAAAAAATCTTTTTAAAAATAAATGAATGCATTTGAATAGAGACTAACCCGTTGAAGGATGAAATTATGAAAATCAAACCGGTGCAAAAACAAACTGCTGCCGGTCAAAGAACACGATTCAAAACATGGGTAGCAATTGGAGATTTCAAAGGCCATGTCGGGTTAGGACAAAAATGTGCAGCAGAAGTAGGTATAGCAATCCGAGGCGCTCATACTTTAGCCAAATTGTCAATCGTACCAGTACGCAAAGGATATTGGGGCTCTAAATTAGGTGAACCGCACACTGTACCTTGCAAAGTAACAGGAAAATGTGGTTCTGCTCGTGTGCGTCTCATCCCCGCGCCTCGTGGAACAGGCTTAGTGGCTGCCGCAGTAACGAAAAAAATGCTAAATATGGCAGGCATTGAAGATGTTTATTGCAAATCTAGAGGACAAACCCGTACCACTGGCAACTTTATCACTGCATGTTTTCTTGCTTTGCGAAAAACGTACAAAATATTGTCTCCTGATTTGTGGGTTCCAACAAAACTTGTTCAAAATCCTTTGGACAAATATAGTGTGAAAGTGGAAAAAAAATAGCCGCTGTGTTATCTTCCAATTGTGAACAAGTTTTTCTGTGAGTTATTCTCGTCTTTTTTCCAACAATAACTTTGAGTTGTCACACTTCTTTTTGGAAAATATTATTTTGCATAATCGCATTTCGTTTGTGTCATTATTTTCCACGATGGAGACTTATTGCTGTATCTTAAATAACTTTTAAACAAAACAGCTGTTTTCGCCATGAACAGCACAATTTTTAAAATTTTGGTCCACAACTTTTCTAATATTTTTTTTAATAAAAGTAAAAGAAAGACCAATTTTATATTGCCGGACACAATCCAATGGGCAGACATTTATCCAAAAACTACGCAACGAAACTGAGAAAGAAAAAAATCAACTAAATGAACCACATACAAATAAAGCAACTAATGAAACAGCATAATTAATGAAGCAATAATTAATATTAACTTTTTTTAGATTAATTAGCAATTTTGATTTTCTAAAATTTATTTAAATTTCTATTTGTTTAGCAACAACATGATAAATGTATTCAAGTGATTACAACACACATTACAACAATTATATCTTGACTGACACAATTACACTTTGAGTTTCAACAAAAGAAAAAATGCGATTTGTTCAAATTTTATCAATTTTTTAGTCAGTTAATTTTTAATTATTAAATTTATGATTAGTGCTAGCAGGAATAAAGCTGTTTTCTGTTTGTACGTCCTATTTATAATGATATTGATAAACTTGATTTGAAATTAGCCTGCTTCTTAAAGAAAAAAGATTGGTTGAATTGTTGCTATTCTGTGAGTACAACACAATTCAAAAGTAACACTTCAATGGAACATTTTCTCCACGAATAAATAACATTTAACCAATTTTTTCAAATATGTGATCAACAGCAAAAGAAAAGATTAACCTCTCCGGAATGTGACATATCATTTGAAAAATTTAAATGTTAATTTTTCATGTAGAAATTTTAAATGTTCGTAGTGATCTTTTTTTTGCTATTGATTGTACGTATTAAATACTCTCTGAAAATGCTTAAGACACATGAACAGACAACCTTTAAAAATTAATAATATCATGTTTTTATAGAAAGTCGTATCCGTTATGGTCATGCAATATGCCAGTTTTTAAGTATTTAAGAGAATATTCGTGTTATGTTACATTCGAGTTTTACATTTTTGAGCTAAATAAGTATAATGCAATTCTTCACAATGGTAATCAGAACGAAAATATTAATTTTTTATTTAAGTTTGTGTAAGTGACGTAAGCATTTACATTTGAAAAAATATCGCTCTTGTTCAGCAAAATTGTAAATGTTTTAGTCAACAATTTGAAAAAATTCATAACCATTTGTAAACAGCCTTTTTTGGCTCAAACACAAAAAAAGAAAAATCACTTCTCACAATGCCGCAAAAATTTGAAAGCCTTTATCTTCTAAAAAAAATATGGGGAAAAAAAAATCTTTTTGCGGTCGCCAAAGCATATCACACACAACAAACATTTATATCTCCGCCTTTACGTGGTTTATAAACAGGTGGTAGAGAAAAATCGAAACTAGTCAACATTTTCGTCTGCTACTCCTCCGCCGACTTGGAAACTGTTTGCATTGAATCCCTTTTTCTCGAGGTCTTCTTTCATTGCATTTCGAAACTCGTCAAGTGAAATCTTTTGATCGCCATCGACATCGACTTCTTCAATCATCTGAGAAAGATGTTGTAGTTGTTTTCCGATGACTTCAGTGTCTCCATCGTCCTTGTCATCACTGTCTTTGTTATCATCCGAGCCAGGCATCAACACATGTTTCAATTCATTAACATCAATTTGTCCATCGCCATTGGCATCAAACACGTTGAATACTCTGTTGATATATTGGTCATTGGAGCTTAATATTTTCCTGTACCATATGGTCTTAAACTCTTCAAAGTCAATGACTTCGTCATTGTTCTGATCGGCCTGTTTGATGATTTCTTTCGCCTCCACCAAAGCATTGCTTTTGGCATAGCCCATATCCAACAGCAAGAATGTCAATTCATCGGCATCCAAGTATCCATCTCCATCTGCGTCCAAACGCACAAAGTGTTGTCGTACCTGATCAGCGGGCTCACTGGTCATGTTGGCGGCCAAAATGCGTGTGATTTCTTTTTTCAGTTTTGACTGATAATTGAACTGTCGCAAGAAGCGAACGACATCGACATTCAAAAGCCAATCTCCCGCATCGATTCCTTGGACCCAAGGATGTCGAATACACTCATCAATCGTCAAGCGTTGGGATGGGTCTTTGATCAGCACCTTATCCAAAAAGTCTTTAAACGCAGGATTCAATTTCAAAGGCGTTTTATATCGCACGTCGTGTTCAGGATAGGTGACTTTGTTGGACACAATCGACTCAAAAATTTCCGAATTTGTACGTCCACGGAATGGCGCACGTCCGGTCAACATCACATATGCAATGATGCCAATGCTCCACACATCACTGGCCTTCAGCACATCCCCCGTTCTCGGTTTCACCATGGGCGCGTATTTGCGTGCAGTTTCGCTGTTGCGCGATTTGCTCAGGGCCAGATAAGCCAATTCCGGGGCCAAGTAATACGCGGTCCCTACCAAGTTGTCATACGTCTTGTTCTGGTCATTGGGGTCTATTATTGTGCCGCACCCAAAGTCGATCAACACGACATTCGAATCCACGTCCGAAGATGCAAGCACAAAGTTTTCCGGTTTCAAATCGCGATGGACCACATTGTGTTGATGGCAATATTGCACCGCTTCGCACATACTACGGATCAATTGTGCCGCTTTCTTTTCCGTTATTATGTATTTCTCTTCTTTGCTCACAATTCGATCAAACAGCTCTCCGCCCTCTAACAATCCTGTCAACACATAGTAATTGAACTCGTCTTCTTCGCTTCCCAAAAATTGAACTACGTTCTTGTGTGATGTCTTGCCGCTTTCGCTCAATGCACCCAGCAATTGGCATTCCAATTTGTACAAACTCTCCGTCACTTTGCGCTCCTTTGACATTATCTTTATCGCCAGTTTTTGACTCCTGTCCGCTTTCGACACCGCCGCTACCACACGGCAAGAGGCACCCTTGCCCAATGTATTCTTGAACAGGTAACGGCTTTGGATATCCGACTTGCTCTCGGACACAACTATCTTCTTTTCTTCGCTTGATTGCACCACCTCTCCTGCCTGTTTTTCCGATTGTGACGAAGCACAGCAACCCATCTTCTCACTAGTCTTGGGATTGGCAACTCGCAAGTTTTTTTTTTTGGTTTTTTTCTTTAAAAAAAAGACTAGGTTTTTTACAGTCCCCGCACGCACACGCAGAATCTGCGATATTTCATAAAAGATAATTTTTTTTAAAAAAAGTTTTTATTCCATCCCCTTTGAAGAAATAGCAATGATAAGACTATCAAAAGTTTTTTGTTTTTTGTTTTTTTTGCAAAAATTTACGCTTGCAATAAATTAAATATTTCTACACAAATGGGAAAAAACAACAACAAACAACATTTGTTTTTTTTTTTTTTGAAATAAGACGTGAATTAAATACGAAAGTAAAAAAAAAAAAAAAAAATTTAAAAATGCGAGAAATCAAAATCTTGTGAGCCGGAGTTGAAGCGCAGACAAAACTCCTCAAAAAGTCGATTGACATTGGGAGGCATGGCAATATCAGCAGTTTGAAACAATTGAGCGAGATGGCTGGCCTGCAAGGAGTATTGTTGCAAAGTGACAAAGGGATGTTGTAGAAGAGAGTTGAGCGTGGGTCTTGATTTCGGGTCTCTGTTCAAGGACTGTTCAATGATGAAGTTGACCCAAGGTTGAGAAGGATGTTTGGCAAGGATGATTTTGTGAGTGGAACAAGTGATAGCAGAGATTTTGGAAGGGACAGACATGTGAGAAAAGGGCGTGAATCCAAAGTACATTTGATGCAAGATGCAGCCCAAAGACCAAATGTCTGCACTTCTGCCGATTTTGTATTCAGGTGCATTACTGTTACTGTTACCGTTACTGTTACTATTACATTGAGCAATATCATTTTTGTCGGGCCTGCCACCACCACCACCACCACCACCACTACGGCCATGTTCTAGGATCGCCTCTGGAGACATGTAATTCAAAGTGCCGATTTGCGAGTCGCGATAAATGCTGGTGGTATCATCGCTTTCAATTCTCTTTGCAATTCCAAAGTCGATGAGTTTCAAGACGCCTTTGACCAATAAGAAGTTGGCAGGCTTTAAATCGCCGTGGACGATCCTCTCTTTGTGTATGCAGTCGACGCCTCTGAGCATTTGCAAAAAGTAGCTGCGAATGATGACATCGTCTTTCAAGCATCCCCCTTCATTGTTCTTCAGGATATGTGCCAGGTCGATTTCGCCGCACTCCAGCAGCATGAACACGCGATTCTTGTGTTCGTCCACGCAGTAGTCATGGAGAGATATTATAAACTCTTTGTCCTGCAGTCGCTTCAGCAGAGCAATCTCATTGCGGTAAAGCATGTGGAAGATCTTGTCGTACTTGTCGTGCTTTTGCGCGACGTACTTGAGCGCCCAGATTTTTTTATCTTCCGATATCACCTTGTACACAATGGACGAGCCCCCTCGTCCGAGTTCCTCTAGCATTATAAATGCGCGTTTGTTCACGATAATCTTTCTACTATTCCCATTCGTCGTCGTCGTCGTCGTCGTCGTCGTCGTCGTTGTTGTTGTTGCTATTGCTATTGCTGCTGCTGCTGCTGTTGCTGTTGCTGTTGTTGCATTTATGCCATTGGTCGCCATTATTTCGTCCGTCTTATCTTTTGGACGACTTGGCTTGTCCACATGCATCTCGTTGCCTCGCTGAAACGTAACGCGTTTCTGTGGCTGGCTCAATCCATTGCTATGATGCATAGAAGATTGAGCGTTGGTCTCCATGCTCGACTCTACGGACGCACACTTGGCTTCCATATCCATTGCTTCTGAACAAGAAGAAGAAGAAGAAGAAGAAGAAGTAAATGGCTTCGCTCGTAACTTATTACAATCTTTCCACATATGCTGTGCTTCCTCTTCTGTCAGTGCGCCGTGCTTCACTCCTTTTGTTATAATCTTCTCTGCTGTGTCCACCATATTCTTTTGCACATAGTACTTAGCCAAATTATGATACAACAACGGCTCCTTCCTTCCTACTTGCTGACTGCACATTTGCTCCAATACCACTTTCCCCTTCTCGCTCAGCTTCTCGTCACTACACTCCAAATACGTTATTGCGTACATCAACAACAACTTCACTATCTTCTCATTGTCGTGCCATTGACGCCCTTCGCTCATCACGCTGTCCAAAAATGATCGTCTCGTTCGCTGTGTGTACTCCCAATTATACTCGCTTCTTCCTCCCATGTGAACAAGCAAATCATACCCCAAATCTATTGTCTCCTGACTATGCTTTCGCTTATTCCCATTGAATATTTTTACCAATTTACTTTCTATATGTCGTCCTAGTTCATCTGTTGGATTTGTTATTGGTGAAGATACCAACATTGATAATCCAAAGGACGTTTATTAAAGTATGAGGTACCTTTTTTCTATCTAAAAAAAAATACATTTTTTTTTGTCCATCTTTTTTGTACTCTTCCAATAGTAATTTTCTTTTAAACTCTTATCCAAATTACAGCTAATATTCTTGTCAATCCTGAATCCAGTTGTGAAAGCTTGCCACTGAGATCGTTATCAAACAAATGTCAAACTCTTGCTTAAAACCATTTTCTGTTTGTCGGCTTAGCTTTTTAATGTGCTTTGATTATACATTAGCTATTTTTTTATTGTTTGTTGGCACTTTATCTAGTACAAAAATAATACTTCTTTTGAATATGCATCCAAATCTTGTATAATATTCTTTTTTTATTGTAGGTCATTTGTTCTAATTTTGTGTCATTTTTATTTTTTTTGAATTTGTTTTTAAAAATGATCCAGTTTTATTCAAACAAATAGAAAATGTGATTTTTAATCAAATATTGACTAGTTAAGTCAGTTATTGTGTTATCTATCTGTTTTTATTAAACCAAAAATATATAAATCAATTAAATCAACGAGTTACAAGGGGGAACGTAGTCCCATTTTTTTAATTTTTTTCTCTGTAATGTATTGCTTTGTAAACAAGTCCAAAAGAGTTTAAGTTGAATTGTACCAACTAATAAATTTTACTTCAGCATTTGTCTTTTCTCAAGTATAGCTTTTTCTTATGTTGTAATGATAAAAAAAGTACGTAGTTAAGTCTTTAACTTTTATTGTGTATTTGCAAAAACTTCAACGATATAGTACTGACAATTCTCCAGCCATCGAAAATGTTTTTTAATAATATTTGCAATCACGTTGGATTAGAAAGCATATTCAATAAATTTTCTCAGAACATAACATATTTAATCTACATATTCTCCACACATACATACATTTGATCATGCTGTGTGATCAAAAGATACTTAATCATTATAAACTATAAGTACATGTGAATGCCAAACAAAGAGTACAATCAAAAATATGACAATTTTTCCCAAACAGGCTGTATTCAATTACGCATTTGTGGTAATGAATTTGTTAAAAAAACGAACGCATTGTGTTTGAAGGGATGCATTGTCTTTTGATTTTTATTTATAGGATTTCTGCATTGATAAACAGAACATTCGAATTAAATTGTCAGTAAAAAGATGGATAAGTTATAAAGCTGTATGTCCACCATCAACAAATAAAAAAGAACCATTACAAAAAGTACTTTCATCAGAAGCAAAAAACAAAACAGCAAAAGCAATATCTTCAGTAGTTCCGAAACGTTTAATAATTTGTTCTTTAAGTTTAAAATCAGCATATTGTGATTCATTCATCTGATTAAGTTTCATATCATTAGCAAGTGCAGGAGTAAATATAGTTCCAGGACAAATAGCATTAACACGTATTTTATATTTATTCCATAAATCTAAAGCATTATTTCTAGTTAAAGATAATAATGCTGTTTTACATAAAGAATATGTAATAAAATTAGGCTGTGCTATTACACTACTTACACTAGCCATATTTATTATTGAACCCTTACCAGAATGATCCATATGAGGAGATGTATGTTTTATCATATATATATGTCCTTTTATATTTACATTAATTGAATTATCCCAATCTTCATTTGTTGCTTCAATTATATTATTAAATACAAATCTTGCTGCATTATTTACTAATACATCAATTTTTTTATTTTTAAATTTTTTTAATATTTCTGTTATTGCTTTTTTTACTTGTGTTTCATTACTGATATCACATTTTAAACATATTATATCTTCTTCTAATTTTTTATTTTCATTTTTATATCTTTTTATTGATTTTATTTCTTTCCATACATTTTCAAAGCTTGCTATATCTATCAATGCTAATTTTGCTCCGTGTTCTGCAAATTTTTTTGCTATTCCTTCACCAATTCCTATCAATTTTAATAATAATTATTATTATTATGTTAATTTTTTAATCGTTTCATAAACAAATTTTTTACCGCTCGCTGCACCCGTTATTACGCACAGTTTTCCAACTACGCGTCCGGGAAACACGTTCGAGTCTGCGCTTGAGCATGAGTCTGAAGATGACATCACTTACAAAAGACACTCACTTACAAACAAATATTAACCTACTTCAAAAAATTCAAAACAATCAATGCCCTTTTTTTTTCTTCAACAAAAAGGCTAGACTTCGCTGTTGCCCTTCAAACACTTCTTGCTTATTCTGCGACAAATCAATAATTAGATATTTAGAATAATTTTTCTAGCTTTTACAAGTCACTATATTTTACCACATTGAAAGATAGTATTAGATAGAGGAAAAAAAGCGTTCAAAATGAAGGATACTTCCGATGAGCATTGAACAAAATTTTATATAGCTTGGTTGTGTGCCATGTAGCAAGTTTAGATTTTCCTTGAAGTTTTATAATATGAAACTGATATATTGATTGTATATTGGTCTAGAATCTGTTAATTCCATTCTGTTCTTATAGTGTTTGCAAAATAAAAGCAACATATTATATTAGTTTATGTATATTTAACGAACAACATGAATTGTATTTATTTTTAAAATGTCTTTGCTAAAGATAAAGTCAATTTTCTTATGTTTTTTTACATTCTAATATAATGAAAGCGATTTTATGACAAGTGAAATTCATCGATTTATTCTTTATCACAATTTGCATTGCTAGTTTATATTATCATTGTGTTATCTTTTTTTTTCAGAGAATGCAAGCCGTATATTAGCGCTAAAATTGCGAAAATCCCGCCTTATCCAAAAAGGACATATTGCGTTAAAATAAAAAGAAATAAATTGTCAAACACACTGACTTA
>ASPP01020376.1:0-10551 GCA_000512085.1 Reticulomyxa filosa
ATATTATATAATATATATATATATATATGTATATAATTATAATCTTAAAAAAAGTCAAATTTTTAAATATATCCTTCTCTCGAAATTGAAGAAAAGTTAACCTCGGTCGAACAAAGTGCTCTCATAATCGTTATTGACATTGGCTCTCATCAAAGCGATTCCGGCCCAAAAGAGGGCGGGATATTCATGCAACCTCTGTTGCTGTCGCAAGGTTTGCGCCATTTTGGACAGCGTGTCCAAGATGCGCATGCATTCGTAAAAGTCTTTGGGAACGCTTTGTTTGGTCTTTTGGTACTTGCTGGCATTGTCCCACTGTTCGATACTGCCCACCAAGGTAAGCAGCACGACCTTGACAGCGGCGTGGTTGAGCGGATTCAAGAGCTGTCGATACACGTGAAACGCGCGTTGAGAAATGTCTTGATTGGTGGACAGCACCGCCCATCGCAGAGCTTCGTATCCGATGCGATTGGTCGCCTTCAAATCGGGACTGAGCACTTGGCAATACTTGTCGATGAACACCCCGCCGTCCATGACGACGGTACCTACACGATCGACGCTAAACTGTTGTCTGGCGACGGTGTATCCTCCATCGTCGTCCCATACGAGCTGAAGATCGCGTGCTTTTAGGGCGGCCGCGACCGACGCTTCCTCGTAATTGATCTGTTCGTTTTGCAGACGGTCAAAGTCTCTGGGAGAACATAGCGTGCTCATGATGCGCACCAATAGATGATGCAGCTGTCGGGAGTTGGAGCTGAAAGACAAAAACGTGGAGGCATATAGCACGAGCACGGGGAAATCGCGTTCTATCGGCCCGCTGTCCACACCAATGATATCCACAAGTAGAGACGCTGCTAAATCTGCACGACGTTCAATCTGTCGAGGAGACATTACATTTGTTGTCTTGGCATTCGCACTGACCTTACCAGCATTGGCATTAGTATTTGTATTTGTATTGGAATTGGAATGGGAATTGGAATTGGTATTGGTATTGGTATTGGAAGGGGTACCATTGCCATTGCCATTGCCATTATTATCATTGACATTCGCAGATACACTGGGATGTGAACTCGTCCCATAAGCGGAAGAGTGGGACCGAGGAAGATTGGGCTCTCTTCGGGGTACAAACAAGGAATCCTCGTTCTTATCGTTATCAATGTGAGCGGCGTAGCCATAGTCCAAACTACGCTCGTCCTTGGACTCGAGACGACTACCATCTTCCATACGCTCCTCGTAACGGGTCAGAATTTCGCCACTGCGATGGCGGATCTTCAGATTGGACGTGGTGTACTCGTTAATACCAATGGTCAGCACGCGAAGCAAGGTGCGGACAATGTACGATGTGATGAGCTTCCTCGTCAACGTCAACGTGGGCTGGTTGGTCGACACCGAATGGATATGTGTCTTCTCCGAAGGCCCTTCGTAGATGGCAAAGATGATGTTTTTGCAAGCGGGCAAAATCTGCGTGTAAAAATGGAGCTCTGGTTTGTGCGCCTGCATCATCAACGACTCCACGGTTTCGATCAAAAAGTCCAAGATCGCAAATAGGTTCTCGTAGCTGAATGCATTGGCCAGCTCCTTCCATACCTTTAGCAAACTAGTTTGGAACTGATCCGTCGCCGTCGTCGTCACATGAAACAGATTGCTTAGCAACAGCAGTGTTTCATGCCCTCGCAACTTGTGTTTTTCAAAATGACCTTCGATCTTTTTCTTCTTTTTCTCCGTTTTACTTTCTTGCGTTGGATCTGGACTTTGATTTTGATTTGGAGTTGGAGTTGTTGGAGTTGGAGTTATTGTAGTTGTTATTGTTGTTATTGTTGTTATTGTTGTTCCTGTTGTTGTTGTTGTTGTTGTTGTTCCTGTTGGTGGGGTCATTGTTGTCAACTTTTTCTTCCCTTTTTTAATTTTGATTAGGTTTTTATTTTTATGCTTGCTCTTCCTTGTGCTTCTCCTTGGCTGCGCCTCACTCGTCACTGCACGCTTCATTTCCACTTTGTGCTTTTTCCTTGGGGACTTGGGCTTGCCGCTGGCCGCCGTGGTGATGCCGAAAGACATGGACCGGTTCAAACTAAGATCGTCGTCATCCAACTTGGCCTCCGACTCACTTACATTCGTGGACGACGCCTTAAGCAGCACAAGCGTTATTTCCTTCTCATCCTCCTCGTCGTCATCGTTGTCGTCATCATCATCGTCGTCGTCGTTGTTGTTATTGTTATTGTCATTGTCATAACTCGCTTCTTCTTCGTCTTCCTCATTGCCGTCATCTTCATCATCGTCGTCGTCTTCGTCGTCGTCATCGTCGTCGTCATCATCATCATTATTATCGTCATTATCATCTCCCCTTTCGCGTTTGTTGATTGACAGCTCGTGCTTATCATTCTCATGGGAGTATTCGTTGTGTTTGTTTTCATTGGAGTCAATCTGTATTGCAGGACTATCTCTGCTCTTACTCTTGCGCTTGTCTTTGTTATTATTCTTATCCTTTTCCTTATTCTTATCCTTATTCTTATCCTTATTCTTATCCTTATCCTTATCTTTATCCTTTTCCTTTTCCTTTTCCTTTTGCACAGAAATGCCTTCGACAATCTCATTGGGTCGCGAGTGACGATAGTAATACAAGTACTGCTGGTCCATGTTGGCCTTGTTTGCACAGTGCAGATGGATGACTCGAGACCAGGGCTTCAAAAACGTGGTGATCCACTCGCGACGATCACTGGTTTCGGTGTACTTGATGGCGTCTCGAAACAGGGCCCCGCCGATGGAGGGACAGTACCTCGCGAACAGATGCGAAATGTAGCATCCATTTTTGCGCACCCACAGACTCATCGAAGACTCGAACGCGAATTTGAACTTGTCAATCTCGTTGACGAGCGCCTGTCCCACGATAATATGAGCTAACGACCGCAGCAACAAGAAGCCACTGAAGCGGGTGTCGGGATCGGGCTCGATGATCATGATTAGTCCTAAAAAACAGCAGACGATGCGAGTATTGGAAAATATTGAATAAGAATCCTTCTCCAATGGGACGCTGGATTTTCCAATCGTTGTGTTGGTATCTCGACTCGACCACAGTGAGACGGTCTCCATAAAAATTGATTTCCATCACATCTACAATTGCACGCAGGAAATACGAATGGGAGCAATAGAACGGGTTCGTCGGGTTCGTGTGCGACTCGATCGACTTTTCAATGTAAAAACTGAACAGCTGTTCAAACTGGAACTTTAGCAACGGGGTCAATACTTCAAACGAGTTCTTTTCGGCGGCCACCAACAACTCCAACACTGTTTGATTGGGTGACTCTCCAATCTCACGCTTCAATTCCAAAGGGATGCTATTCCCACCACGCAGGAAGTTGATTACGTAGTTGTCTTGTCCTCGCAGCAACGTCGATGGCGTTGATTTGGCGGCTTTATTATTTTCATTGAAATTCTGACTCATCTTTTTCAAATTGGAAGCAGACTTGTTCATTGATTTAACCTCTTCTTCTGTTTCTCCTGTTCCTTGTTCTTGTTCTTCCTCGCTTCCAGTGATTCCCAAATATTTGGCCGGGAACACTCGTCCCATGTTCAACAGGTATTGCAACGCGGTGAACACCGACACACTGACAGCTCGTTTGCGTTGGATGATAATCTGCGGGTCTTGCTCTTCAAAGTGCACGGAATGGATATCTTTGTCCACGTCATCAAAAAATTTCAACAGCCATAGCAACATTTGAAATCGCGTTTCTTCGTTGGTTTGATTGACATAAGGCAGCTTGTCGTACTCCACTCGATTTTGCAAGAGCGCTTTTTTATTGTGTTTAATTTTTTTACGGAATTGGCGGATGTTATTTTGAATTTCTTCTCCGACCATTCCTTCATTTGGAAAATGCCAATAAATGTGGCGAATTGCCGGGTGCGTTCCAATTCGAGACAGACTTCGCAAGAATAACGCATAGGTTTCGGCCAAGTCTTTTTGTGTATCGAACCATCTCATCTTCTCCATGCGATCTTGTCGGAATGCTTCCATCCGTAGCAAGTCAATGAAATCAAACATCTTCTTCACCAGTCCTTTATTGCCATGATAAATGCCCGCCGGAAATTGGTTCACTTCCTCCAATCGTCGCAATACGTATACTATATCTTCAATAACTTTTGTGCGCCGTCTCGTGGGCGATTTCTGAAACACGTCAATGATGCTATGTAAAACCAAAGGAATAATTTCCCAATGGATCGTCTCCAATATCTCTGCAATCACGTTTCGCAGCCATGGACTTTCCTCGTATAAACAATTCCAAAAATGGTGATTGAGATATTTCTTCAAGTCTTTTTTTGTGTCTTCAAACCATTCCCCGCCCGTCCCGCGAAATGCCGGTGGCTGATAGTATAGTCCAAAGTTGTCGGTGGTGCTTGTGACATTGCGTCTCTTGAACAAACGACTGGTGGCATTGATGGCGCCATTGGAAATCGAAAAGGGGTTTGGAATGCCTTCACCAATCAACGAGAATAGCAAGGTGTGCAAATTGATCCAATGGATTCGAAGTGGCGATTTATCTCGCCACTCTTCGGTATTACTCCATCCCGATTTGCCTTTGATATTCACCGGCGGCATGTCTCCCAGCAAGTAATAGATAAAACAAGACGCCGAATAGATCGTTTCATGCATATGTGCTTCCACCACTTTCTTGGCCAATTGCGACAATATCGTCGGTACTAATCCTTCCATACGTATCACAGAATGAAAGCCCAAGTCTTTTTGGCGATTGATGTTTGTGCGCATTCGATTGCGTAGCAACACCACACCGCTAGATGCCAAGGACATACGTTGAAATGTCACCTCATTGCTGCGCTCGCTCTCGAATTCGCTACCATTCATTCCAGGTAGACCACTCGCCATGTCATTGTCTGCAGACATCATTCCCGACACTTCCTGATTCACCTTCATCAGTGCCATTCGACCAATACTTCGTCCGTGGACGTGAATCAATCCACCAATGCTTTTGTTTAATGTGGACATATTATCTCCTCCGACCGCGTGCATCGATGTCTTGGAATATCCTTGTTTACTATCATCTCCAATTGATGCTGTTGTTGTTGTTGTTGTTGTTGTTGTTGTTGTTGCTGCTGCCGTTGCAACGGAGGAAATAAGTTTGGATGGTTTGGAAGTCATCCTAATCAAATCACTAAAAAAAAATGGCGACGCTACGTCTTTTTTTCCGAGAACCGTGTTGTATACGTCAGCCAATTTGAGCAAAAACAGGTATGCAAAGTAGCGTACATGTCCGTCGTAGTGACACAGCAACACCAAGCCATATCCATCTGCACGAGGGAACCACTGCAACCACTCTGGCAATTCTCGAATTTTAGTGTTCAAATAACTATTGGGCACCAGTTTGGATGTCTTCTCGTCATGGTGATCTTCATTTTTGGCATGGACTTTTTCGTCGCTCTCCATTGCGCTTGGCGGCGATAGGCCAAAGGCCTCGCTGTTGTTTTCTCTTCGCAAGATCATTTCCTTTTTGAAAAAGTCCATCAAATGCGTAATCGTTTTCAACAGCATTGACAGACACGCAGGAGAGTGGTAGTCGCGATGACTCAACATGGCGATGAAACATTGAACCACTTGAATGCAAATGTCGTCTGTTTCATTGACCGAATGATACTACGTAATGCCTGTGCCCGCACATTGGCGTCGCGATGGAGCAGCCATTTCCCCACAAATCTACCGGTCATACTGCAGTTCTCCGGGGTCGGCTCCCACAGACTGTCACAGTTCATGTGTGGTGCCAATCGCAAACAGTACATCAACAAGGTCAATTGAATGTCTGGAAACACTGGCAACGCTTGCTCCATTGACATGTCTCCACTGTCCCAATCCAACAACAACAACTTTTCCACGTGTTCGTCAAACATTTGCTGCTCGTCTTGCACGGTAAAGATGTACAATGGGAATTCTGTAATCGCATCGCCAAACGTTAACAAATTCTTTGCTATTGGGATATGCTTTCCGATTTGGATAAACAACAATTCCAATGCTGGTCGCACCTGCACTTTGAATTGATGTAGACTGTCATCCAATTGATTTGGCCCGTTTTGGAAAGACAATAAGTGTTCCCGGAACATTCCCTCCGGAACACAGATGAAATTCAAGGCATACACGGCAATGAACATCCTTTCAATGGTTTCACTTTTATGCGTTTCAATAAATTCGATGATGGCTTGTCGAGTGCTTGAGAAATTGTGTACGGCGAGTTGGACCATGCATAAGCACAACAAATGCACGATTTGAGCGTCGGTGGCATTTTTCGAATTGTACGTCCTCATTGGACGAAAGATCTTGGAGCTGATAAGTTCGCAAAGTTCGATCGGAAATTGTTCCTTCAGACTGCCATAGGCCTGTTCCAAGCGATCAATGGTAGGTCGATAGATGACTGTCTCTTGCGGCAAGTGACGCACCGAAGGTGAATGGCTGTCATGACTGCGACTATAATGACTGTTGATTTTGAAGTTGGCGGATTCCAATTGCAAAATGAACTGATCCCACGTGCTCCCACCCCCTCGCAGTAAATGCAATAAGTCCGCAAGGTGTCGAGGGGTTGTGCGTCGGTTGCTGAACTTGAACTTTACGCTTTGCGTGATCCAAGCTCGAATCGTTGTGGATTTGCCGCCGCGAAGCAGTTCCGTATTTTGCAGTCGCGTACGTCCCGAGTTCAAATGCTCAATGTTTTTCCCCAACTGATCCAGTCGCTCTCGCGTATCTTTTAAAAACGTGGCGAACAGCAGCTTTTCCAAACGCTGGTCCATTGGAAGAGACCGAACCGTGTGTTCCAACGCGTGCAGACATACTTGATGACGATCACGGGCCTCCTATTTTTGACAAAAGGGTAGTCAAATTGCATTAGCACGCTTATCGAATAATTGTCATTATACAATTCAATATATATATATATATATATGTATATATCTGTGCTAAACTTTGGATTTAATCAACATCGAATTTAACCACATCATCTGCGACTCAATCGGAGTAACCGTGTTCATATCGAATCGCACGTACTTGGCGCCATTCAAAATACCGATCCTTTGGTCTTCTGTGGCCGCCTTTTCATAGCCCTTTTGCAGTGCAGACACCACTTCGGTGGAGAAATACGGGGTGATGAGCGAGATCAAAAGACCCCACTTTCGGCGTCGACGAAGCTCGAGTGTCTGGCTCAGCGTGTCTCCAAGAGCGGACCGGGACATCTGCGCTAATTTGGAAACCAATTTGTGAATCATTTCTTCGTGCAAGTTGCCCTTCATCCCACCCATTCGACGACGTTTGATCGACAGCAAAGCGGGGTCTGCGAAATGCAACACGCTCGCCAGCACATCGGCCATGATAAAGTCCATTACATAATTGGCCAGTTCTTGCACCAACGTATTGGACTGTTTTAAACAAAACAAAAGACAAGTAAATAAATTAAATAAATAAATAAATTAAATATATATATATATATATATATATATTTAATTTATTCGTTTCGAAACTAAATGATGTGAGATATGCTGTTTCAAAAATTCCAATCGAAAGGAAGTAGATTTGTTATTTAATCCGAAAATGCCATCTACACCGACTGGAGTGAAGGGGAAGGGACTATTCTTTGTTGTGCTACGACTGATGGGAGTGGTGGCTTGTGAGTTTGGCGTGGAGGAGACGAGCCAAGTGGAGTTGGAATCGCTGTCGGACTCGATGACACTCTTCACAAAGGAGTGGAACGACAGGGCCCCCAATTTGGAGACACGTTGTAAAATAGGCAAGTACGTGGGGACCATATTTTCGGGAAATTCCTTCCACAAGGGATTGAATTCGGCCCAAAAGTTGCGGCTGGATGCTTTGGGCAGCGAAGAGGAGAGCAATGAATTCATTTGTTTCCCGACGTCTCCGACAAGAGACAGTAGCATATTTCCAAGCATTCCTTCACTGCTAACAATTTCTGTTTCTCCCAAAATCATATTACTTTGAATTGGAATTGACATTGACTCATTGGAATTACCAAGTTGTTGCTGTTGTTGTTGTTGTTGTTGTTGTTGTTGTTTGTCGTTAGAATCATTACTTAAAAACAATCTTCCGAAAATATTGCCTCGATTTTGTTGTTGCAATTCCTGGTCATTTTGTTTTTCCTCTCTTTTTTTTTCAATCTCGCGGACTTCCTTTTGCAATTGTCCATGTTCAGTTTGAGCATTTTTCAAAGCCTTTTTCAAATCATTGATTTCGTTTTTCAGTCGTTCAAAAATTTCATTTCTTTCTTTGCAATTATTGGCCTCATTTTCCAAGGCTTTGAGCAAGAGATTGCTATCCATCGCGCGAATCACTGCAATTGCGTCGTTGATCCCATAAATATTCGTACCTTCTTTCACTGCCGTCAGCAGCTGCAATAGATCAGACTTGACATCATTGCCACGGACTTTGTCACTTAAAAGCCGACTGAGCGAGTCGCCCCTGCCTAGTTGTTCCAATATCGGAATCACCTTTACCACCACCTCTGTACTTTCGTCTATTTTTCGAAGCAACTCTGTTCTTCGTCCATTGTTGCTGTGTCGCTTCTTTCCGTCGCTTTCATTTGCAAATGATGGCGTTGTCGTTGTCGTTGTCGCTGTCGCCGTCATCGTCGTTGTTATCATCGTCGTCATCGTCGTCATCGTCGTCGTCGTCGTTGTCATTGTCATGCTCACGCTGCCCGAGTCAAACGACGCCGTGTTCTCTCTGCTTTCAATGGTTTCATCTCGCGATGAAGTGTACTCATGCACGCTTATCTTTACGAAACGATAGTAAGTCGACGCGTTCCTCGAATTCATACTTACGCGCTTATCGCCGCCGTTATTGCCACTGCCATCAACCAGGTTGGACATCTTGCCGCCAGAAGCGTCCATATCCTCCTCGTCTTCGTCGTCCTCGTCATTGGGAAGATTCCCTTTGCCAACAGACATGGGCCCATTTGCAAGACCTCCATTTGTGTTGTTGTTGTTGTTGTTGTTGTTATTATTACCATTATTACTATTAATATTGGTATTACTATTGCTATTAACGTTATTGCTATTGCCATTGTTATTGTTATTGTTATTGTTATTATTATTGTTATTGCTGCCACTGCTGTTATTGCCATTGATGTTAATATTGCTATTGCCACTAACACTAACAATTCCACTCACATTGACATTGCCATTGCCCGAGCTCAGTTTACCGTTGTCCACAGCTGACAAGGGGGCAAGGGGGTTCGAAGTGAAAAACGGGTCGTGGCGGTGAATATTTTGAATTAACGTATAGTACTCTTTTTCCATTAGGTTTTGTGTATAATGCGAAGAGTACTTCACGGAGTCGTCCCATAAAATCTTTTTCAAAAAGTGCAAGTCGCTCAGTGACAAGTACACTAAGTCGTCGCGGGGAGACTTTTCTCGGATTTTGCGATCCATCGCAAAGTGGTGTTCTAATGGCAACACGTTGCACAGTTCTTTGAAGAATTTCTTCACCTTGGCTATTTCATCCATTATCAAGTCATTCAATGACACCATAAAGGCTTCTTTCGCCCCTCCGATTATTTGATTGCTAATATTTTGCAACAACTTTATATACACATACATATGTAATATGATCGTTCACTTGGAGTGTTATACATTACATTTAATATATGCATATTAACAATATATACATACACATGTATATACATCTACAAAAATATTCGTTTATTTATATATTTTTAAAAAAAAAAAAAAACTTTGCAATCAAGGTAAATTTTCGACGGATTTGTTTGGCAAAATTGCCGTGGTTTTTGGCTTGTTCATGACCAAAGAGTTGGATTCGCGGATTAAAAATGCGCAAGAAAATGAAGCCACCCACGAGTGACTCGGCAATCTTTTCATTGTCCTGTTGGTCGTACGTTTTGCTATGGGCCAGTTCGGTGAGCTTCTTACATAGCATGCGCAGGCCCATTGGATAGCTTTCTGCTTGCATTATCCGATCCATTATGTATTTGATGCATTCGCCCAGCTTCGCCCGTCTCTCTGCACACAGATTTTGGATTTTGGGATCGTTTGGGTCTTTGATGTCGGCCGACTCTTCTACTTGGATCAATGTCGCCTCCCACACCTAATCAAGTCAAGCCATTGCATTTTATGTTATGGAATCCATTATTATTATTATTATTATTATTATTATTATTATTATTATTATTATTGTTATTATTATTGTTTGTTTTTCTTTCATTCGTCTCCCTCTCTGTTACGTGTACTCCTCCACTGCAAACAAACAACAACAAAAAAAAAAATGTTGAATGGTGATCATAATGTCATAACAGCTTCAGGATCGATTTCCAAATCCTCCCCAGGATTTTGGAGGCAAAATTCTCCGCACTCTTTTACCGTTTTGTCAATGAAATCACTGATTTGCTGTCGCTTCAGATAAGCTTGCAACAGTTTCGTTGCGGGTGTGTTATCACGTAAGTATGTGGTTATATTGTCGCATTGGTCGTATTCGAATTTCATTACATTCCGTTTTTTTTTTTTTTTTTTTAATTGCCCCACTTCAACGTTTTACAAAGG
>ASPP01020378.1:0-10927 GCA_000512085.1 Reticulomyxa filosa
AAAAAAAAAAAAAAAAAAGCAAGCAAAATTGAATCAAAAGAAAAATTGAGAGAAGAAAACGAAAGCGGGGAGAAAAAAATTGGACGCGAGAAATTGGAAAGAAAGAAAAAAAGTGAGAATAAAAACAGTGAATTGATAAAAAAAAAGAAAAAAGAACGACGCAAAGCATTGGAATTGAACGATGAAAACGAAATGGTCGGTTCGAATGGCGTAACCAAAATCAGCACTCATCGACATGAAGAAACAAAAATCGATGTGGATGACTCTGACCCAGAGCATGAGCATGGTCATGAACAAAGAGAAAGAGAAAGAGGAATACACCATCACCATGACGAATGTGATGAACATGACGAGCAACCTCATAACCATAATACCAATGACGATGATAACAATGGCAATAGCAATAGCAATAACAATAAAAATAGTGTATTAAAATCGTCTATTGCTACGACCACAAACGCAAGTGCAGCTATGAATAGCAAAGACATAGTGGTCGAACATGTCAAAGAAAAGGGAATCAATGGAAAGGCGATCACGAAATTTAAAACAAAAAAAAAAGACATTGACTCGTCCAATGGCACTTTTCCAAAACCTACTTCCCACGTCTCTGCTATTCTTCAGTCCAGACATGATCCAATTTCTACTTTTCAATCGTATCGCAATTCTTCAAGTTTATATATGTGTACATATACATACATATATTATGTTATATGCATGTGTTGTGTATAAATGAACATACCTTTTTTAATCAAAATAAAAAAAAAAAAAAAAAGAATCACCAAATCTGAATTCCAACCCAAAACCAAACCCAAATCCAAATCCAAATCCAAATCCAAATCCGAACTTGAACGCGAACCTGCCGTTGCACGGTAACAACGAGACGGATTCGTCACGCAACTCGAGCTCCACTTCAAATTCGGACCCGATAGAAACACACCAACCCAGCGAAATGCATCGCACCAGATTCAAAAAGAGATATAGACAGCAGCATCGCGAGCGGACACAAGGATATTCGAAACGCAGTGCCAGTCACAAGCGAACGAGGCCAAGAGAAGGCGGACGAAAGAGGCCAATGACGTACGAGCATGCACGCCATGAAATGGACAGTGGAGAGGAGAGTATCAACAGCAGCAAGAGCCATGACAGTGAGGAACAAGAGGACACACAGCAACACAAATCAACCCATCGCGGACATGGCCCTCGTTATTACAGTTCCAGTCCTCAGCGCTCTCATATTCGTAATCCTCACCACGGTAATCATAATTCGCACAACCACCACAATCGCCGTAATCATGGTCATCGCAATCGCCATGATCATGACGACAATGACAATGACAATGACAATGACAATGACAATGACGATAATAATGATAATGATGATAATGATGATAATGATAATGATGATAATGATAATGATAATGACAATGACAATGACAATGAACAAAATCCTGTCGATGAAGAGGATACAAGTGCTAGCGTTAGCGAAGAGCTGTGGTCTTCCGGAGAGTCGCTTATCACTATTGACAAAAACATTGGTGATTATAGTATGGATCCCGAACGGTCGTCTATTCGAAATATGAAAACTTTGGTCTTTAACAAGAAATTGGAGCATTATGTTTGGTTTTGTTTGTTTATTCATTCATTCATTCGTTTGTTTGTATTAATTTTGTTTTTTTTTTAAAAAAAAAAAAAAAAAAAAAAAAAAGTTGCGAGGATTAGACGAGTTATTCGAAGAGCTAAAACGATTGCCAGCAAAACACCAATTCCTAGATAAATTGATGGTAATGACTGCACTCGAATTTTTGGGGATCAACCCAGATGAAAAGAGAATACTGAATACGGATTTTTGGAATTACCATCGAGTGAAATTTCTAAAGGAAATGGAAAAAAAAGAAAAGGAAAAAAAAGAAAAAGAAAAAATAACAGATATAGACAAAGACAAAGAAGTAACAGCGGAAGGAGACGAAAAAGAAGCATCGGATTTGCCGCGATCCAATCCTGGCTCTACGTTTCAATTAGGTAGCAATCATACGTCGGTAATAACATCGGAAGAGTGCATCTCTCCATTATCGACAGCAGCAACGCCATTGCCGACGACGGTGATACAAACATCTCGACAGAGCAGTACGAATAGCCAAAACAGCAGCAGTGCCAACAGCAGTAACAACAATATTCTCAACAAACAACCATCTGCAAATAAATACAAATTTCGCAGTAGTAACAATTATTCCCCCAACTTTGCATTGAATTCCAATCGGAATTCCAACCGAAATCCCAATTCCAATTCCAACTCGAATCCCAACTCACGCTCCAGGTCCAATCAACTGCACTTGCCTTCACTCGACGTCGACTATTCCACTACAACCCCGATGACATTCACGGGCGTGCACTGGCCCATTCACAACCACACTCCTATATGCAGCGATAAGACGGTGTTGGAGGAAGTGTGGGAGTGCGTCATGGAGCTACCCGATCCTTGCGTCGAAAAGGACAAACAGCTGTTGCAAGGGTACACTAGCGACGACATGGACGGACTCTGTACGGTCGAAGATTGGAAGTATTATTTGAAGATGCAAGTGGCCCCCGAAACTATCAAACAGCTTGGAGGACTAGTGGGCTTGGTCCATTTGGGTGTCGAAGAGCGAATCACACATTGCTCCTTGGAAAAGCTTCGACAAATCTTTGGAGCGTGCATCTCTCGCAGATTGCATGCCCAATTAGTCCAAACTTTGGAACAGCAAAACGTGTCCTTATCACGCTCCCTTGAACAAGCCAATAAACTATTATTGCAGCAATCTAATAACAATTCTTCTTCTTTATCGGCATTATCTTCTGTTCCTACTTCTACTTCTGCTTCTGCTTCATCGAATCCATTGACTGGGACAGAACAAGTAGCTCTTATTGCCAAAGAAGACCCATCACAACGACAACGAGGAGAACACATTAACGCCAATAGCAGTAACAACAATGGCTGTATAGCTGCAACTGCTAGCACAAGTGCTGGGACTGGTGCCAGTGCCAGTGGCACTACCGCTGTTGCTGGTGATGGCGATGCCACAACTTGCAAAGACAACAAGTCATTACCCTATGAGGACAATGCGAAAGCCATCTCTCACAAGGTCAATCCATCCCCACATGTCCCCGTTTCCAATGGTCTCAATGGTGCTTCCCGTGAATTCGGTACTGCCATCGATCCACCCAAACAAAGATATAACACTCCTGCTATTCCAAGGATGTCACAAATCGATACTATTCCCGACTTTGCAAAAGATTTTCAACAAAAGGTCCGACCCTAACATATACATATACATATATATGTGTATATATATGTATATGTATATATGTGTATATGTATATGCATATATGTATATATATATATACTCATATTTATTGTGATCAACTAGCATCAACCGTCACTTGGCTTGAAAATCGACATAAGCAAAGTGCAAAATCATCGCATTCGCAAATTGACAGAACTGGGACTTTCCCAAGCAGAGACTCCAGCACACATTGTGCAACAGAGCGGGGGTAGCACAAACATGCCCATGATTATGCTGCCCGACAGTCCAAATACGAACAGCAACGCGAGCGATAACAGTGAAGTGGACTCTGAGCCGTCTCTACACCGACGAAACCCTCCCCATCGCCACTATCCTCAGAACGACTTGGACTCGTTCGAGTATCCTCGTCGACGACGACGCATATACGCTCACGACAATGCAGTCATCAGCAATAGCGCCAATCCTCGTTTCGACGAAGGAACCACCAAGGTGTCACAGCCGCAGCAGCCACAATTGCATCGAAAGCGACGAAGCACAGGCACTTTGGGAGGTATAGACGACCTTCGTGGCAATTCCAAAAAACTCAAGCGCAATTCCAATGCCAACGAAGAACACGACAATTCCAGTTCCACATTGAACGCCATTCACAATGAGATTGAAAAGAAGAAAATGAAATCGCGAATGAAATTCGCCACGGCCACGGTGACGTGGAGACAGTACATTGAAAGAGAGGATATTATGAAGCAAAAGTATCCGATACAATATCAAGATCGACAAAAGGCGTGGTCGCAATGGAACCAGCAACTCATTCGTTTGGAAAAGACGGGCCAGTCATTGTTAGATCAATCGTCTGCGGCTATGTGGTCCTTAATTGACTTTGCTCGAATGAGTTTGGACAAGTTTCGTGGATGGCTGTGGTTCCCATCTACTACAAGCAGTAGCTTCAATTCCGCCCTTCTCACTGCTAGCAAAAGACCTGAACATACTTTTTATGATCAAAAACAAGTTAATTATATATACATATTATGTAATGTGGTATACTTTTGAATTGGAAAAAGTTTAGCAATGTAAAACTTGAGGGGGGTGATGACTTGTAGAAAATCCTCTGGAGCAAGAAATACGTGCTGGCAATGGATTTCAACTTATTTCTGTTCGATGAATATGTGAATCCGCAAAACATACAAGACACTCTCCATTACGAACATTTTGTACTATCGCTGGCATGCATCCATCGCATCATTCGTGACGAGCACGACGAGTGCCAGTTCTATCTGCACTCGATTGACAAAAAGTCTGTGCCGACCTATCTCAACTCGACCATGAACAAAACGTACGACCGATTGTTTACGAAGCAAAGTCGGAAAGACGACGAAGAGGAGGACGACGATGATGACGAAGAAGAAGATAATGATAATGAAGATGACGAGGACGAAGAAAAAGAAAAGGACGACATAAAGACAAATTCAAAGTCAAAATCAAAGATAAAGTCAAAGACAAATGCAAGTCCAAAGAAAAAGTTAAATTCAAAGACAAAGACAAAGACAAAGACAAAGGAAAAGGAAAAGACCAACAAGGTGGACAAAGAAAAAGAGAAAGTGAAAGAAAAGGAGAAAGTAAACGAGAAAAAAGGCGAGGACATGTCCAAAAAAAAAAGAAGAAGAAAAAGAAGAAGAAAATTCAAAGCACATATTTACGATTCCGTTGTATCAGTGCAAAGCAACGGAATGAATGGTGTGAAGAGTTGGAATACCAATTCGCCATTATGTATGAATTGACTAGATTGTCTTGTATTCGATTGCAATTGGCGGACCCCTATGGATCGCTCTGGCTGCCTGCGCCCATCCACGAGTCGACGACAAATGAAATCCAGCGCCAATACGATGCAATGTTGGCCCAGGAGCAGGAGTCGGTGTCGCTCGGTCTGCATCACTTCCAATCGCCATTTGCAATGTCCGTGTATGACAATAGCTACGACTTGAAAGCGAATCCAAAGACAAAGTTAAAGATAAAGCCGAACTTTACAATCAACACAGATCTGGTTCCGATTACGATTAATTCCAATGGCAACACCAATACCAGTTCCAATCCTAACACGAATACGAATACGAATACGAATACGAACACGAATACAAATACCAATACAAATACCAACACCAACACCAATTCCAATCCGTCCACAGGTACAACAGAAGAGCATGTGTCTCCTGGATCATCTTCAATGGCCACGGCCTCTCCCAGTCCGCTAGCATTTCCGGCACTACCCGTCTCCTCTTCGCCCTCGCCCGTCCCTCCCAACATGATTCCGTCCATTCGAACTCCGGTCACCGCCAACGCCATACGTCAGCGCCGGTCTTCGATGCATTCGCCATTGCCCGCGTTCCCCGCCACAATGATGACAACAGGACCTACTCGCAATTACTATCACAATCTGCCCAACTTTGGCATGAACGTCGTCCCTCCCGCTTCATCCTTGGTTCGGCAATCTTCCGGGAAAAAGGGCCACAAAAAATTCAATGGCACTGTAGTGGCGACTACACAGAGGACGCAGCCCAGTCCGTTGAATGTCCATGCCATTACACACATGGACGAATCGTTTCGCTCAGGTCATTCCAGTCTCATCACTCCCACCGACTTGTCTGCTCATCACTCCACGCCCAAGCCCACCTCTTATCAAAACTATAACGTCAGTCACAACCCCAATCCTAATTCCAATTCGTCCTATCGAGTGCCAAAGAACGCTCTTTACAATGCCAATGCCGCCACTGCCGCCACTGCCGCCACTGTCACTGCCGCTGCTTCTGTGCAACGACAGCGGATTAAAAATGACGACGCCCCTTATTTGTACTGATTCCCGCGATACACAAAGGTATCTCACAACACACACTCGAACTGCCACCTTTCCGTCCTGCGATATTATTCCACCCATACAAATCTACATATTTAACCATCAATTTGTTCGTTGGAAAAAAGAAAGAAAGAGAAAGAGAGAGAATGAGAAGAGAGGGTAACAAAGGCATAAAAATAACAAATAAAAAAAAACGAATTTGATCAATACCACTTACAAACAATTTCGATCCAAAACGCAAAACAACACACAATTGCCAAATGTCATTACTATTTATTGCTTCCCTGCCTTTTTTTTTTTTTTTTTTTGCTTTCATATTGTATACGCTGTTGCTTGTTTGCAATTCAATTTCTTGACGATTGAGATTGACGCCTTTTGCTCCACCTTTTTTTTTGTACTCCTTTGGCTCAAACATGCAACATTGCTCATATTAATTGTATTGTTTCTTCCATCTCCCACCCTCACTCTTTGTCTTTTTTTCTTTGGAACTTTCTCATTGTTGGTGTCTTTTTCATGCGCTCTCTCGTGTTCACAAATAAGTGACCTTTTTCATTTTTTTGTTTGTTTGTTTGCTCATTCGTTTGTTTTTGTTTGTTTGTTTATTTGAATAGACCCTAAAAAACATTTTTGCTTTGGATGCAACGCATATTTTTGTTTGTTGTTTTTCTCTATTTTGTCATGTGTTTTTATTTTTGTTTGTTTGATTTTTTTTGTTGGACTGATTGTTTTTGTTTGTTTTTAATGGTGTGGTTTTGTTTTTTTTTGAAGATCAGTTGTGTGGGGAAAATGGTCAAATTGGGTTGAGTGTTAAATTTTCTTTATGCATTTTTTGTGTTGGACTTCGCTTTATCAAAAATCTTTTTTTGAGCGTCCGCTCTTGCACTTTATTTTCCCGGTCCTGCCCTCAAATATTTCATCAAGCGAACGAATCTAAGATTATCAAATTTTTCTTTGAGTTAAAGAAGCGAAGTTAACTAATTGTTAATAAATTTTATGCAATAACACACAATAAATAATTTTGTTAATATACGCCCCCAGTGATGCATTTTCAGATATCTGAGTTATAAAATATGAACATTTTAATTTCATAAACGACATTTACGTGTTAAAGGTGTTGAATGTTCAGGGGCAAAAAAGGTTAGCGTTTTTGGTTTTTGAAGTATCTTTGTTGTAAATTTGCGATTTACAAAGTAAAAAAATGGGCTGCGCACTGACGAAGGGCTGTTGCTGTTATTCCTGTTTCTTGGACTCGGTAAAGAAAAAAAGGGGAAACAAAGGGAGAGAAAAGTACGTGCTAATTAAACCAAATTTTAGTGATGACAGTGTCAACAAGAGATGAAAATAATGTTGTTTGAACAAATAAAAATAGTATCTCCACCTGTATGTGCGCGACATTAAAAATTTCAACGTGAAAAGTGATCTAAACATCGCAGGGACCAATGGTTAAAAAAAAAATTAGCCACTTATAAATTTGTGTGAAACATATTATTTCAATGTATTACACACTCAAAATTTAAAATTCAAATGTGTTTGTGTTATCAAAGATTTGTACGTACGAATAATCTATCAGGGGATTATTCAAGATACAAAAGTATTGAACGGTGAGAAAAATACAGCAGCATTTGACGAACCGATAATATTGGAAAATGCAGTGCCAAATACGACTGAAAGTTAAAATAAAAAAATAAAAAAATAAAAAAATAAAAAATATAATAAATAAATGAATAAAAAAATAAAAAATAGAATTGCATTTAACAATATTCGACCGAGACACTGCAACAGCAGATGATGTATTAGCATCAGCGGAAGTAACACTCCCCGGTGACTACGGCCAAAATCAAGGAGAAACACAAATTCCTTTGATGCGAAATGGCAGTCAATGTGGCACAATCACTTTGGACCAAGTCCACTTCATCAAACAAAAATTAATTCGTTACACCGGTCCTTGTAAGTGCTGTTGTTGCTGTTTAGGATAATTTGAGGGTCTTAACACGTGTATGTACAAATTGTGAAATAAAAAAGTTTTTTAACATAACTTTTGAAAGTTTCTTCATAGAAAATCTGTATCTTAAAAATTTTTTAAAGGCAGATCGCTCTCAAATCGAAAAATAATGGAAACTTCTATTATTTTCCTTTTTTTAATCCAAATTTTTAAATAAAAATTTGTAAACATTTTTAGAATGGAATAAAACATGTTGAATTATTATATTAGATACAAATCCAATTATTGAAATAACATTATTCGTAAAGTTTTAACAATTTGCTGCTACATCGTATTTAAAAGATATTAAGAAGTATTCAATCTAATTAATACATATATTACAGAAAACGGAATAAAATTAAAAAATATATTTGGGGTTGTGCTGGAGGAGTAAAAAGGACTATATTCAAAAAGTTCCTAAAGCGAAAAATTTTAGTTCTTTTTTTTTCGGTCCACTAAGCTGCCATAACCCAAAATGACAAACCTTTTCTGGCAAAACAGTTTTATTTAAATTGTTTCTCGTTCGGTAAAAACAAAAAATTATTTAATCTTTTAATTAAATCTTCCTTAGATTAACTATGAATTTTATATAAATAAAATATGTTTAATGTGAAAGTAGAAAACAAATTGAAGATAGATAGATTATTGATTAGATATTTATTTTTATGCAAACGTTAAAACGTTTAATAAATATTTTAAAATTAGACAGTTTTAAAAAAAACTTTGCATTTCCACCTTCCAACAAGATAACTAACTACTCTCCATGTCAGAGACAGCTGGTGACAGTTCTTTAAACATACAAATAAACAATGCTATCCTTTCAATTACTTGTCGTTTCAAGCTTAATATTATTTTTGTCATTATCTGTGATGAGAAATAAATAGGAAAAGATTGAGTTTCATGACAAATAAAGATTGCAAAGCCAAACTTCAAAAAATGAAAGGTGGAATACTTTTAATGAAAAATTTCAGAAATTTTTCTTTAATTTGCTTCAATTCCTTTTTTTTTCAATTTTGTTATACAGTAGAATGCAAAGTAAAGTTGACACATAAAACGGCACCTTATAGAGATAATTGATTTTCTACATGAAAAAATAACATTCAGACCTAATTTTTTTTTAAATATCATTTTGAATTTAGTTTTTTATTACATCTTTCAAAATTATTTCAATATTTTATACTTTATTTTTTTTTTTTAGCTCAATGTCGTTCGATATTTGAGTTATTTATTTATTTTTTTGAAAATTGCAAAGGATTGAGAATTTTAACAAAAGACTTGATGTTGAGATGTTGCGTCAGTGCTGGAGTTTGCTCAAAGTTGTAAAATAATTTTGTGTAAGTCATTAATGTGTGCGTAAATGGAAGCTGACGTTCATCATGTTTATGCATGTAACATTAATTGACGTGTCAATGCAGATATTTACAAAGAAATTCTATTTGATGAAATGCTAAGAAAGCATTAATTGAGGTTTAGAATATAATGGAAATTGTATATTTCAGCAATGCCACTAATCACGCAGAAATTACAGCTAAAGAATGATTTGAACAATACAATATCAAAATATTGAATTTCAATATAAATTCTACAGCCTGAACTAAATCGAAAATCTGTGGTGTATAGTGAAAACGAAAATATTCAAAAATGAATCATTACCACAAAAAAAAAATCAGTTATTATGCTTTTGAATTAACTTGACTTGTTTGGATTAGACAAAAAAAGTAAAAAAACCAAGAATAAGTATAGACAAAGCAAACATTAACCAAAAACGATCATACTTTCACAATGAACAAACTTTGAAAATAACATTTAATTTTGCAAAAAAAATTTTAGTTAACAAAAAATCGAGTTTTCTCAAAAACTACGCAACGTAGAAGATTAATCTTTTTTTTAATAAATATCTACGCATTGATGACTTTCTGGAAATGCTTAAAAAAAAGCTGGCAAGTTTCATTGTTACGACGTAGGCAAGATTGTCAACTTTTTTTCGAAAATTTTCAAAATGAATAAAGTATTCAAATTTTTTAAACAATTAGTAAAGATGTAATAAAAAACTAAATTCAAAATGATATTTAAAAAAAAATTAGGTCTGAATGTTGTTTTTTCATGTAAAAAATCAATTATCTCTATAAGGTGCCGTTTTATGTGTCAACTTTACTTTGCATTCTACTGTATTTGCTTTTTGTTTCGAAAATGCATTTTCTTTGATTAATTTTAATGGTCCATTTCAAATTATCTTTCAATGATTTTGATGAAATCACATTTTGTATCATCACATAGTAAAAGCATTCTGTGAAATAACTTCGACTTACAATCGATGAATCATACAAAATCTTCACAGGGAAGTGTTGAAAATATTATTAACATGTTCGTTTCATTATCTGAGACTTACATAACATCTCATCGTTTTACTCTCTATATGTTATTCGACACGCATTTTTAATAAATATATCTACAACGTCATTAAGATATTTGCATGTATCATTTTGATTTAAAGTGATCAATATGTCTCCATCAATCGTTGTACTTTCATGATTAAACCATATAAATATCAAATCATCATAATTATTTACATTATTTATTGATTTCATTCAATCGTGGCACAATGTGATAGTTTTCTTGTTATTTTATTTTCATTTAAACAAACAAACGAACAAACATATTCAATAAATCCTCTGGAAAATTACAATGGGATGTGGAGACAACTAAACAAATTCAATTATTCAAAGGACATTCAGATTCTGTGCATTGTGTGAAATTTTCATCATATTATCATAATTTTCATGGATTTAATGTTGGAACCGAAAGGGTTTGAATTCCGGG
>ASPP01020381.1:0-10958 GCA_000512085.1 Reticulomyxa filosa
TTTTTTTTTTTAAAAAAAAATTTTTTTTTTTTTTTTTTTTTTTTAAACTTTGAATTTCAAGTGCATCATGACATCTCGTGATCTTGGATCTACAGATCAACATAACGATACTAGTGTAAGTAGCGAGTTACAAGGAGGCAAGTTCTAAGCCTGTGTCCTGAAACTTCATGAAAAACTGTATCACTGCAGCAGCGCTGAAAAAGATGCTAAAGTGCAATGCAAGCACGACAAGTACGAATTTTGTGCTTCCCAAATACTTACGATAGCGTAACGTCCATCTCGTGCTGCTGCTGTTATCGCTACCATGACTATTACCGTAGCCCACGCTGGGATACGTATTAGTTGTTGTTTCTGTCACTGTTACAGGAAGCGACTCTGGAGTTGACATCATTTCGGTGATGGGGGGTATATTATCTCTCTCAGGAGTACCTACCGCAATTTCTATTTCATGTTCAGGCTCAGATTTGAATCGATCCCAAGCTTTATCTTTGTGTTTAGATTTATATTTTTATTCGTATCTGTATTTTTGTTTGTGTTTGGATTTGTCCCTACATCGGACATATTACTGCGCGTAGGAATTGGACCATCACTATCATTATAGTCGGATACAAAGCATGCATATTCATTTGGTGATATGTTATCCTCTCTTACTTCGCTTATTCGTAGTCGCCTCAAATACAGCTGCTTTTCCCACACCAATCCATTCAGATCTTTTCCCAATTGCCAATCGTAATACAAAAACCAAAAGCGGGGAATCAACATTGTTTCGTGAATTAATACCGACAATGAAAACCAATCGTATACTTTTTGGTCCTTCGAACTGGTGTTAAATAGTAAATTGTAACGGCAAAATGGAAGCACCACTTTTTTTTTTTCCCAGTTCTCTTTTTTTCGATCCCTCCCTTTTTTTTTTTTTTTTTGAAAATATGTACCTATTTCAACGACAGTACAAATGGCTAGCACAATTGTCGCCAAAGGCCTTCTTCGATAAATAAAATCCAATTTCTGATATTTCCAAAAGTTGAACAACAGATAACATATCACTGGTGCAAGTAAAACCTCTCTCCAAAACAGCAGCACCACAAAAAACGTCATAGCCTCATTTTTGTTAAAAAATACAACCATCTTTGCTCGAATATTTGCTTTATTTACACGAATGCCTTGTATTTACTCTTGTTGACTTTTTTCAGAAACTACTTTTTTTTTAATACCCTCTTTCAAGCAAGTTCTTTTTAGTAAATAACTTTTTCTTAATATTTATCTTGAAAAAATGTACTATTGTCTATTAAAACACATAAGATGTGCCAGTAAGCTGCAGTAAACGCAAAAGCAAGTTGACACCTACACGGAGTCTTATAGAGATTATTGATTTTCTTCACGAAAAAATAACATTCAGACCTATTTTTTTTGAAAAATATCTACGAATCGTGTAGTCTTTAAATATAATTTTGGTTTTTATTAAATCTTTCCAATGATTACAGTAACCAAAATGATGTTTATTTTGAAAAAAAAAATTTTCATGAAGAAAATCAATAGTCTCTATAAGGTGCCATTTTAGGTGTCAAATTTCTTTTGCATTCTACTGTATAAATGTGCCTTGAATCGCATTCTAATAGTTTTCAAATTTAAAAAATTGTTATTTTTGTCATCATTGTATTTCATGTATGTAACACTTGTAGTCTCATGATGTTGTAGTAAGTAATTCTCACACTACAAGTGAACTTTGGAACCCTTCATTCTAACAACACACTACTCACTTTCACGATTTTGTTGAATCTTGTTGTTTGTTTTCTCTTTTATTTAAATTTTACTCTTTTGTTTTAAATTGCTCAAAAGAGTGCAAATCTTTCGCATTACAATTTGCGCACCTCTTTCAGCAGAAAACCCACACATTCAGTGTAAATTTGTGCTGTTAATCAATTTTTTTGCGTGCTTTGTGTTTTAGAACTATGTCTAACTTGGCGCTTCGTAATTCGATTTTCTAACCTTTTATAATTAAAAAGTTTTTAATTATTGCTGTTTTTGCTTACTTATTTGCTGATTTTAAAGTTGTGTCAAAGATTTTGAAATTAGCTCGGTTACTCGCTGTCCTTCAATTTAAAAATTTTTTGCCGTTACACAACTGCTTTTCTCTTAAACGTTTCAGGAGTCACCAAAGTAAAAGTTAAATACAATATGAACCTTTTTTTAAGCACGCTGGCCCATTGCAGAGACATAAGCTTGAATCAAATAAAAATAAACTAAATTACGCTTTCAAAGTAATAATGACAAATTGGCTTCATGTTTCGTATGCCATTGTGACTTACTTTTCGTTTGTGGTGATCCTTGGTGTATTCCTGTTATACTGTTATTTTTCATACTCTTTGCTCAATCAAAAATCGAAAGATACGAAAAAATTGTTAATTGGCATAACATTGGCGTGTATTTTGGGTTATTTGTGGGTAGAAATAATGGTAATAGCAGAAATCAATATGGATGCGGCATTCTGTAATATGCGTGTGAAAATGTTAACAGCGGCGTTTTGTTTGTCAAAATTTTGTTTATATTACTTATTTTTGTATCGATTACACTCAATTTTCGGAAAGTCAGAGTATGCATATCCTGTGAAAAACCTCATTATTTTTGCGGCCTTACTTGCATTACTGTTTATCTTTTATCTCGTGTATGGTGCATTTATTGTGTACGGACGAGTGTCCGAATTCAGTCACTGTACATGGACAGGTCCATCTTGGTTCGTCCTTCTTTTTGGTGGTTTGGATTTGGTGATCAGTTTCATATGTTTGTTGTTGTTTTTAAGGTTAACACATATACATATATTTTTTTGTTTTGTTTGTGCCCCCCCCCCCTTTTTTTTTTCCATTTGCTAAAAATGATTGATGCTCATTTTTTTATAACACTTTTTTTTCTCGCTCCTGAAAAGACCTTTAGTGAAGATGTCACAAATCCAACCGGAAAATCATTTCTTGGTTTTAGTGCTAAAGTATGCTATTTTAACGACTACCTCTGTCGGAACTACCTTTGCTGCGCTATTGTTGCTCGTTTTGTCAGGGGGAAAACTATTCCATGCGAATCGGTTGGATGATGTTACGTATACTTTTTCCAAAATTCATTGATGCATCTATACGCACGTTTTGTTTTATGGATGAACGAAAATAATTAAAGATGATCAATTGCATTTGCTTGGTGTTAATGAACAAGTGGTTTGACAACTGGTATCGCAAATTGTGCCGTGGATGTTTTTATTGCTGTACTCTCCCGTTCAGTTCACGCAAGAACTTGCTCCTTTTTCTTAGACGTACTACGATAGAGCCTTCCCGTCAGAATAGTACTCAACCTACCGGAGTTGATATGGAAATTTCTCCTTCCAATATTCAAACACAAGATGTTAATTGACACTTTTTTGGGTTTCTTCAGCTTTTTTTCTTGTTTGAAAGTTGTTGTAGTTTTTTCCTGGAAAATGCAGAATATTTGTTACATTGATCCAAATCATTTTTGTGGTGTCTTATTTTCATAAAAAATCAGTGCGGAAAAAAAGACGCACAATAATTTCAAACTGTCTTTGAAACCTCCTTTCAGTGTTAATGTTTTTGAAAAAGTTTGCAATGTAGATATTATTATTTTATTCACAATTTTGCTCTGGGATCTGTGAATGCTTCAACAGCGCATAACTGTTGCAGTAACTTTGAAGAATAACAGCTCTAATTCATGTTATATGCCCCCATTCGAAAGGTGAGGATTTGACTTAGATTTGTTGAGTGTTGAGGTGTGACTGCCACGGCCCACAGTTTGGCCATGTAATATAAAGTTGTTTACCTCTGATAATTTGGCAAGAAGTTTTCAAGTATTTCTAAGCTGATTTATTGTTTGGCATGCAAAACTTGCAAAGGTAAAACGGTTGTTACTGCATAAGTTTAATTGTCGCACACACAAAGCTTGGAAGGAGATGATTTAGATTCAACAAATTTCCACAACGAAAATAAGCCAATCAATAAAATCTACTCCCACAGTCAAGCAATACAAACAGAAAAAAAAGTACAACGACATTTTACAAAAGAAAAACCAAAAAAACTTAGAACATAACAAAATTGGAGGAAAAAAACATAACAAGGTTAATCTGGAAAAAAAAATATTTAATATATTTTTGATAACAAGTGAAAACTAGTTCAATTCCAATGGATAAAACTGTCTACCAAATCCAAATGGTATGAACCGAGAGAAAGAGGCAAAGGGAGAAAGAAAATGTATCTCCAAAAGCAACAAAGATTCTCAAAAAAAAGAAAAAAAGAGCCTCTTCATAGCAACAAGTAATGAATTAAAAAAAACCAACACCAAAAAAAAGATAACAAATAAACAAACAAATGAAAAGAAACACAAACAAATAAACAAGATATAAAAAAATTTTTCATCAGAATGGATATTTCCTCCAAGATATTGTTGTGTGTGTGTATATTGCGCACCCTCATCCTCCTTCTGCACTCGTTTTTCAAGGATGGAACTAGAGTGGCAAAAAAAGAAGTAGAGGCGCAATAGAGAATAAGGAAAGTAACGCAACAACTCCTTTAAGAAAATTTGAGTAGTTCTTGCAAATTAGATATCCAAAAGTGACAGTCATTTGCATCGATACACTCCAAGCATACATGTTTTCGTTTCAATTTGATGGATTGGAACACAAACAAATAAATGATCATAAAACACTTGTTTTTTTCGAAGTTGGACAATAGGACATGTCTGTTTCCAGGCAAGACATTTTCCACCCAATCAAAGGGGAACTGTTCAAACACTTCTCCCTTTTCGCTTTCCACAATGACCCAAATGCGCCACCGATGGTTGATATTGTTGTTTTTTGTAATTAGTTTTTTGTCTTCATTTTCATGTTCGTCATCATTACCTGTGGCATGTTCCTGTTCGCCATCGTCTGGAGGGACAAGAGATGAGTCCGAGTTGGGTATTTTTTTCAAATGTTTGGCAATGAGTTTTTCGTCTTCTCGCTGGCGTTTAATTTTGGTCCAGTCTTGCGGATCAGCATGATCTGCCCCTAGATCGTGGTCATTGTCTCGAGGTCGCAGCTGAATGCGTAGCTTTACATAATGCGTTGACACTTGTTGTCCGCGATGTTTGGCATCCATCTTGTCAACGCCCTCACTGCCGTGATGACGTGTCTTGGTCGTCTTCATGCGTGCACGCACACTGAGCGGTGCATTCATGGTATGCTGTCGCATCGTGGTGCCGGTGATCAAAGCGACGAGTTCACGCGAAATGGAAGCGTTCAACTCGTGGACGTGTTCAATAGCCAATGGCAAGCATTTGTGAACAATGGCCTGTTCAAACGCGAGCCAATTCGATAGCATCATTTGTGCTTCTTTCCCTTCCAATTGTAACGAGTACACGACTGCCTTCAACACGCGATATCCATTACTCTCCGTCAGGTCATGCCACGTGCGCTTTTCTGCACCGAGCATGTTTGCGATAATCTTCAAGTAGTAGTCAATCAACAGTGCATGATTTTCCCGAGTGGCCGAGTGCGAGATGAGTTGCGACATGGCCACAACAGCAAACACGCCATCGCGCTCCACCAAATGCGACGCCGGTTTGTGGTACACGGACAATCTCCACACCACCACTACCACGCGCAGCAACATGTCCATCACTTTTTTTTTCCATTGTCCCTTCTTCATCCACTTTGGCGCTTCGCCGGATGCGAATCGACGGCTGCCGACGAACTTGAGCAACTGTCCAAGCTTCCGCAACAGCCAAAATAGAAACGTTCCATATCTCGAGGCACATTCAAATGCATATGATTTGTTGTTGATCTGGATCTTGTATATCACATTGTCTTCGTTGCCACTTTCTTGTTTTTCTTTCACTTTTTCTTCATTTTCATTTTCATTTTCATTTTCTTCTTCTTCTTCTTCTGGTCGTTTTTGTGTGTACATTGGATTTAGATTTGGATTTAGATTTGGATGTTGGTGTTGAATCAATTTGGTATAACGATTGGTATCGACGAGGGCGTCAATCATTTCCAAGTACTCTCTCAACGCATCACTGTGGGATTGCAACAGGTCTGCAAAATGCAAAGGCGAGGACGTGGCTGCGATAGTGGGATCAATGTTCGAAGGTGTGGGGTCTTCTTGTGTCAAGGCTTCTATCATCGACTTAAACACGTGGTAGCGACTACATACTTGGTAGATGCGAATGAGTCTGAGCAGCGACGGATCGATTTCAAAGTCAATGTCGCTCAGATCACTGTTATTGTATTCCTCCGCTTTTTCTCTTTCATCCTCGCGCATTTGCTTTTTCATTTTCATTTTTATTTTCATTTTCTTCGATGCGCTCTTGTCACTATCCGATTGCTGTTTATCTGTCGATCCTGGTTTCGTCAGTCGAAAGTTCTTCCACAATTGCGGCTCGATTTTTTTGCATACGCGGATCACTGGCCAAATCAAGGTCACGTTGTTACGTGAAGTAAGCACGTGCATCATGTAGTGCACCATGCCGCTTCGCAGCAATACCTGCTGGTGCTTTCGTCGTACCTCTCGCGTCAACAAAACTACTTTCGTGTCATTGTCACCTGAATAATTGCGTTCCTCTTTCCCCCCTTGAACGGACATCAAGTTCCCCAAAGTTGCAGAAATTTTTGGAAGTTCTGTGTCCAGATCCGCAAACATGTATATACATACATATACACATATATACATACATATACATATACATATATGTACATATATATACATATATGTACATATATATATGTGTATATGCATATGTATGTATTAATCATACCTGATTTATTTACATTGTTTTTAACACTTGGAGAATAGACATCATAGTGATGATGACGAAGAGACTCTTTGGGATGAATGGAAGTGACTAAGATATGCAACAATTGTAAACACATTTTCATTAATAAGTATTCATCGGTGTAGACCAACATGACATTGTAAATATGCTTGTACAACTTGTTGTTCATGAAGGACAGGACGTCATTTGGGTCGCGCATCATATTGCCCATGCATCCCAACGACGATTGTTGGATGCTCACAATCGTTTCTTTTTCAATCTTGTCCCATTCCTCATTCCACGCGTCTTTCTTTTTTTTTTCTTGCGTTTTTTATTGTGAGGATGCTCGACCTCGTCCCACTCTTCCAACGTGTCGTCCTTTCCCTTTTCCGGTCGTTGCAGCTTCATGCGATAAATCTGTATGTACTTCTCCATCACATTGATTAGAAATGCCGATGTGTTGAATTGATACCACATCGTCCAACTTGCATTGCGATTGTTACTCAAATTACACAATGCTATGCATCCGCATTTGACGATATCGCCGCGATCTAGATTGTCATTGATGGTCGACATAATCTCTGTGACCACATTGGCTTGCATCAACATCGGGACGTTGTCCGCGACCGAGGCCAGATTCGCTATACACGTCAGTGCGCTGATAATTATGATCGCGTCGATGTTGCTGTTACATCTGCGATATTGCAATGTCAGCACGCACGCCTTGTCCCCACCACTTTTGCATATCATCTTGCTATTCGTGTTGTTCTTTTCACTGCTACTTTCCGAATGCATGCAACTTATCAAGGTGTTGAAGCAATACAGGCACAAGTCGTCCACACGATTGTAGCGATACAAAATTGTTAGAATTAACCGGATTCCTTTCGTTTATTCATTTGTTTATTTATTTGTCTTTGTCATATATGTCTTATTATGTATAATACAAACCATTGGAAGATTGAACAAGGGCCTGTTTATTGACGACATGATTGTATGTGATAATTTCCAAAATGTAACAGCACTTGCGAAGGACATTGACATCGGAATGCAAATACAGTTCACAGATTTCTAACACAAAGCCAATGACTCCTACTTTGTACAACATGGTTTTCATGTCGTTGTCGTCGCAGCTTCCTTGACACAGTGCGCAACAAATATTCAAGCAACAGTCGATCATCTCTTTGTTGAGACGACTCTTTTCCAACGACACCAATTGAAACAGGTCGGCAAAGAATTGTCTGCAGTTCTCTTTGATTACTTCGCGAAGCTCTTTGCCACTGACAGCCAGGTCTTGTTCCATCCTTTGGTGATTGAGCGCGTGGATCGAAGATGGAAAAATGTCAGGTATCATCGTTCGAGGATCGCCAAGGCTGTTCGCATTGGCATTCGAATCCGACATCATGGCAACGACGCCGACACCAGTATACCCTTTGACATTTTGATTGGACGAGTGCAAGCGCAACACAATCTCTTCCACGATTTTGATCCATTCATTTTCATTACGCGCATAATGCAAATCTTTCAACAGCTGTTTTCCATCGACAATGCACTCTTTTGTGCCCTTTTCGACCGCTCGTCGTTCCCTTTGCATGGGCTCGGGCATTGGTGTGCGACTGCCTTTGCGGATGTGATCGTCATTGTTTATATTTGGACTAGTGTTTGCAGAGGGTTTTATCGGTCTTGCATTAGGGTCATTTGGATTTGCTCCAATTGTTGCAGGTGCATTGTGCAGCATCTCTTTCGAATGCGGCACTTGTCCTTGCTTGCGTTGTTGTTGTTGTTGTTGTTGTTGTTGTCGTTGTCGTGGTGGTGGAGATCGTTGTGCACGTGCGAGTTCTTTTGCTATCGCATCGTTGCTCGTCGTTTGCACTTCATCGTCTTGTTTATACTCTTCCAATCGTGGTATCGCATATTCATTGGTTTGCGTCGAGGACTGCGATACTTGAAGATTATGTGTATTTTGAGGAGAAGGAGGTGAATGATTTATCGGTACACTTTCTTTTTTTTTTTAAATTAAAACAATTTACAAAATTGATCCCAAATTATACGTACACATATATATATATATATAAACAAATATAAATATTTATATTCAAATAAGTTGAATGTCAAATAGGAACCTTTGGAAGGAGGGGTGTTCAATGTCTGTGGTATCGGGGATGTAGTAGGTGTCTTTGGGAACTGTGATAGAACAGGGATGACAATTCGTGTGAGAGGTGTACCTCTTTCTTTGGGGTTATTTTGGATTGGCGCATTAGGTGTTCGACTGCGAGGAGGCGGGTTGACAGATGCACGATCTGGACTCGTGTTCTTAGGGTCACGCGAATTGTTCCGACGTGACTGTTTCGATTCTTGAGACTGCGTCTTTTTTTTACGCGCATTCTTTTCGTCATTGTCACTCCATGCTTTGGAATCCTTGGATTTTTTGTTTGTTTCGACGCCTCCTCCTTTTTGGGATGGAACGACTTGCGTCGGCACATCTTGACGTTGAGGAGGGTGGTCATGACTCTTTTGTTCTTCCTCTGGTTTTGAATGCGCGTTGGCATTCTTGTCATTGGTGGGGACCAATGTCGGAGATGGAGCAATGTGTCGCGTTGGAGCGAATTGCAAGGTTTGCAACAAGCGCTGTACGATTTGATTTTTGCGCTCTTCTTTCTGCTCCGGAGTCATTGGCGAGACGGACACGGCATTGGCCACCGCACTTTGCAGCGCTGAACTGGTGGGATCAGAACCCGGCTGTTGAATATTAAACATATCCACAACATTGATCAAGGCAGTACGCACTTGAGGGTCGCTCAAGACTTGCTGCATCATCTCTCTTTTTTCGCGCTCTTCCACACGTGCTTTCATCGTTTCTTTTTTGTTACGAGAGTTGCCACGGACATTGGTTCGACTTCCATTTCCTTCTCCTCCTCCTCCTCCTGCTTTATTTGGATATGCGAGGGGTCTCTTCGTTGTCCATTTGCGCATGGTACGGACAGCACGATTTGGATTCTGAGCTGTCGTTTCATTGTCGGTGTCTGTTTCCGTTTCGAACTCACTGCCACTGCTTGCTCGGTCTTCCAATATCGGTGAGTCTTTGATCACGAGTTCGTCCATTTTCTTTATCGTATGCGGCGGTGGGGACAGCACGCTGCTTTGCTCTTTTGCTTCTTCCGACAGGTTGTTCAGCAGCTGGAATTGCTCGTCACCAAACGTGTAACCATTGTTTCCTCTTACTGTCGGATCGCGTTTTTTTGTGTCTTGGTTATATTGGGATGTCAATGTTTTGTTGTTTACTTGCTGTTCGTCTTGTTGATTGTCATTATTGTCATTGTTGTCATTGTTGTCATTATTGTCATTATTGTCATTATTGTCATTATTGTCATTGTTGTCATTATCATTGTTATTGCTATTTTTTGCGCTTTGTTGTTGTTGGTCGTTCGTTTCTGATCCTTTGGCATTATGGAATCGTGCCATCTTTTCTTCTTTGTGTTGATCACTGTCTTCGGGTGAGGTCACTCGGTCTTGGCTGGATCCACCACTGTGATGGCTTCCGTCAGATGACGCCTCCGTGTGCAACTCGGTATCACTTTTTGAAATTTGCTCGTCTTTTGATTCCAATGAGTTTCCACCTTTTCCTGCAGCTTGTTGTTTGGACTGGACTTGAGATCCTTCCTTCACCGCATATTTTCTCTCTTTTAGCAATTTCTCTTTTGTATCCTGTTTCTCTTCTTCTTTCTCTTTTTCTTTTTCTTTTTCCCTTTCCTTTTCTTTTTTTTCTTCTTTTTCTTTTTCCTTTTCTTTTTCTTTTTCTTCTTCCTCTTCATTGCTGTGGCCAGCTTTTATCCCAGAGGTTGATGACAGTTTTTGCTTTTGCTGGTCCGAGAATATTCCGGCGCTTTCTTGTTCCTTTTTATCCTGATGCACGGATTTTTGCTGTGTAATCGAATTCGTGTTCTTGGTTATGTGTCTGCTGATACGCATGGCTGGAGGTGGTTTTATTTCGTTACGACGGTTGTCTATGTCTTTCCTTGTGCTTTGCATGGTCAATATCCCATCTGTGGACACGGTGAGAGAAGGAGAAGGATTGATCCTTTCAGTGGAATGTAAACCACTCAACGTGTTGCCTAATAACGGATATCGATTGGAAACACCTTTTTTTTTTCCCCCCCCCCCCCCCCCTTTTTTTTTTTTTTTTT
>ASPP01020408.1:0-14422 GCA_000512085.1 Reticulomyxa filosa
AATAAAAATCCATTATTTGTATGTACATAAATAGGATCAGTAGTAGTATTAGTTAAATGCCCTACATGAGAATATTTCCATAAAAGTAAAGGAGCAATAGAAGGGTGGCATCGTCCTTGCATATTTAATGTATACTCCTAATTGGTAAAATATTTTTCTGTAATCCCAAACTCATTACTGATGCCATCATTTGTCGAACATTATCATCTTTCGTCTCATGATAACTGTTCACTAAAAACAGTATGTAGTTTTCCATTTTATTCATTAACCATTGTCTTTGAGTTGTGGCAGGTTTTTCATTTTCCTTTTCAAATTTATTTCGAAAATGCACTAAAATATGTTTCCAATTCCTTTTTATCCAGCCCTTTTTATTCACTCTTATTAATCCATCCCACACCATCACCTTTTGTCCGAATTTTTCATTTATTATATATATTTGTCTACTGTAAATGTTCCAATAATGTCTCCGTGTTTATGCCAAGACCTTCCAAAGAACTTTTTTTTTTTTTATACAAAAAAAGGGTCCGCATACTTTTCTAAATAACGTGTAAATTTCAAATTACGTCCCATTCCAAAGTAATACTGTTTGATTATGACATTATTTTAAAATTTATTTAAAGTTGTTAATTGATTTTTGTCCCAGTACTTAATAAATAATTTGTCTCAAAAGAATTGATAGCAAAAATAAAAATGATAAAAATTGGGTGGTGAATTAAATTCACCGGCGATACCTAGAGATACTGCAATACTAGGATCACCACTTCATCTAACCCAAACAAATGTAAATCCATCTGAGTTGTAAATCTACAAAAGAGCAAGCCCTTTTGTATGTAGATCACAGTGAAGTTTGGCTCAAGAAATCATCCTAATCAACTGTTTAGAAACAAATAGTTCCTAATCTCAGAGATCAGGCTGAGAAGAACTGATACTACACTTGATCTTAGCCAAAAGGCCGAGAAGGTATGAAGAAATTAAAGAATTAACTGTCAAACAAAGATGCGAAAACATCGGTTGATAAATAATGTTTCTTCAGCAACCTTCTATTTTTTGCACGTTCATTTCACTTCTTCGTAAAGACTTTTTTAAAGGTGAACTTCTACTTTTTGCAAAAAAAAAAAGGGGTGGAATAGACTTTTTGTTGCGACTTTCGTTCCAGAAAAGAATAATTTCTGTAAAATCTAGAACTGGTATACATAACACGAGTGAAAGAAAGACCCCAAATAGTTTTTTCGTAAAGTGAGAAAAGCAAAAAAAGAAGCGTTTATTTGTCTAATCTAAGTTTAGATGGGATAAAAAAAATAAAACACGCAAAAAGAGCACTGTCATTGTGCAGCTGGACGAACATATTTTGCAAATCAGTTCGGCCCACATTGCACATCGAAAACAAGATGGGCAACTTGTGGAGCATACCATTTCACACGAGTTACCTTTACCACTTGAACCTTTGTGGGAGACATTACAATAAGCAAAACGTACTTTCTTTTTTGTATGTTATGCATTGAAACAAAATTGACACAGCAGAGTTAAATTAAAAGCTGAACTTTCCAAGATTTTTTGTGTTCAAACGATTGACAAATCTCGATTAATGTATTGCAAATTTCCGCTGCTTTCTTCGATTCCTGTTTGTTTTCGACATTTTCATGAACATGTAAGACACCACCTTGGGCTTTTAGCGCTCGAATCGCAGGGAAATACCCAGGTTCACTGGTTGGCAAAAGTCCTAAATTTACTCGGTCGCATTTGTCGATTAACTCTTTGGTCGTTTCACGATTGTCCCCTTCGAATATTGCATACCTATTCTCCAAACGTATACATACACATGCATGCACACTCTAAAGCTATACAAAGATATTACAAAAAAAAGCATTACCTGGTGGGATCAATCTTATTCAATGTCATGTTCGACTTCAAGTATTTGACGGCATTTTGATTGACTTCACAAGCAAACACAAAGGCGACCCGGCTGTGGACTAAGAACGACAGCGTGAAGTAGCCGATTCCGGCATACAAATCGAGGACAGTTTCGTGAGAAGACGCCAGCGAAGAAACGCGAATCTTTTCGGTTAAATTTCCCGACGAAAACATCACCTCGCACACATTCAACGAGTACCAAATGCCATTCTCGCGATGCTTCACCATTCCATTTTTATGTGAGGGATCAAACAACAACAACACTTCACTTTCACGTTTCATTCCAGGTTACCTTTTTTTTTAAAAAAAAAAAAAAAAAAAACCAAAAAATTGTTTCACAAATAGTATACACATAATACTAAATTTTTTATTGTTGTTGCTAGAAGAGAGATAGGAAAAGAATGTTAAAGATAACGAATTCGTTGTTGAATCCCAATTTGATTACAGCGCAAATGTTTTTGAATGACTTGGTATACGTTTGTGTAGTGTTGCGTTCCATCGTGACAGGCTTTGTCAGAGCAAAACCAGGTTTGGAACAAGTCGACGACACAAGCGAAGGAAGGAGGGAAAAGAACACAATCGCCAAGCTTTTCAAACTTGTGAGGGAAAGACTTGCAAATGCTTGTCAACATTTGCTGTCGCTGCGACTCGCCATCATCGTTATCATTGTTATCATTGTTATCATTGTTATCATCATGATCATGATCATTACCATCGTCGTTGTCAGAGTGCTTCTTACAAATGGATTGCTGCAACGTCGCAACCAAATCGCACATCATTTCATTCCACGATTGACCCAAATGTCTGGAGTAGATCACTTGTTCCCAAGAAGGAATTTGATCCTTTTGCTCCGTTGTTTCCCTTTCTTGCATCTGCGCTTGTTGTGAAGTGCTTGACACTTGGCCGTCTGCAGACTTGACGCGCTTTTGCAGTTTGGATTTGTCGCGAAAGGCCAATCCGATGACAAAGATGTGACAAAGAGAAGTGGACTCACAATCAGTGCGAATCAGAGACAGCAGTTGATCTTTCCACTTTGGCGTGTGCACGCAATATTGCCCGACGATTTGTTTCCAAACGCTTTGAAACAGTATCACTTTCACACAGTCGCTCATTTCTATCACTTTGGACATTACTTCGGGATAGGTCATCATCGCTTTTCCATAGTCAAACACTTTGTCGTTTTCAAAGATCAGTTGTTGAATCGATGAGATTTTATTATTATTATTGTTATTATCTTTGATAAATACCAAAGTCAAATCATTAGGGTAGCATGGATGCAAATACAACTCTACACACTGCTCTTCCGAATTCTGATTCGAATTCGAATTCGAATCCTGCAAATATGATGATACTTTACTTGAATCAAGCAAGACAGTTGGAACTACCAAATGCCAACTAAAATGGGTGCGACTGTTCCCGGTGGGTTCTACGCTGTTCCGGATTTGTTCTTTGGCGTACAGATCTTGAATTTGATGTCGCACGGATTGAAGTCGATGGGACAACACGCGCTGCTTGAGATCAAGCTTTTCAATCCAAATTTGCAAAGGGACATTGTTGTTGTCATATCCATGATACCATCGATGACTGGGACGAAACATGCCCCGAAACGCATTGTACAAGGAGTCGATTTTCCGTATGTTTTCTTTCATTTTGTCATTGGCAATGTCTACAATCATTCGCAAGTATGACACATTCCCACCGATCGTGGATTGCGTCCTTTCGTCCCATTGGCTTGCACTTCCAACAAACAATGGAATTTCCAGTCGCAAGTTGTAACTTATCCGCAACATTATGCGACGAGAACTCAGTCCATTGATCCCTTTTTTTTTTTTTTTTTTTTTTAAGTTGGAAAAAAAAAAAAAAATTTATTTTTAAAAAAAAAGATGGGAAAAAAAAAAAACCTGATTCGCGAAATCCTTGACCTCTTGCCAATGTTAGGAGTTGACTTGCGCTCATTAAATTGGCACATTCAATGTGAAGGATTAAAGGCTCAAATCGAAAGGTCAATTGAAAGGACGCATCCGATGGGCGGGACAATGGGTTTGTTTCTTGTTGTTGGTTGACACTACTCAACGCATCTTCCACTTGTTTACTCGTTATGCATTGGTGAGACACCAACAGCCAATTCCCTCCTTTGCTCTTCCTCAGTTCTTGCTTCAGTATTGTTATGCGACCGCTGCAAGATGATGTTGTGTAAAAGTCTTCCGTTTTATTTATGCAGTCAATCAGGGGTATTAGAGGCTCGTCAACGTAACCTTTTGGAGACTTGTCATGATCCAATTCTGCTTTTACGTCAAAACATAAATTGTCCAATGTTTTTTTTTTTCGTTCGACAAATTTTCCATCCAATTGAACTGTATTTATATCTAATGCTCGCCTCGAGTCCATCAATTTTTCTTTTATAATAATTCGCCTTTTTTTTTAATTACAAAGAAAGACAATGTTTTCTATGAAAAATCACGTGTAACAACCGTTTTTTAAATATCTACAAATCAAAGAAAAGTGCTTACAAACATTGTATCCTGAATTGAAACGAAGGGTTAAAAAATTGTAGTATATAGACTACCACAGAACGAAATTTAAATCAAATGTAGTAATATGAAGAGAAAAAAAAATAATTTTACCTCGTTTTGTTAAATCAAGTGATGTTTATTTCCCCTTTCCAGCATCCAAAGTTTGGAATATTTCTTAAAAACTTTCCATAACAAATAAAAGGTTAAATGTTTGTATACCAACCATCTAAGACAATTCTGTCAAAAAAACAAACAAAAAAAAGAGTTTGGTTTAAATATCCAAGAAAAGCTCAAGTCTACAAATGAGTCAAAAACAAGCAATTTTATGGAGCAGTAACGTTTTGAGTATTTTTGATGTTTAAATTATGCCTCCATATTTTTCGAAGGGCTCTTCTTTTTTGAAGAGTTTTCGGATTGCATCTTTTTTCCAACTCTCGTATTAATTTGCGAAACAGTTGTTGTTTGTGATGTGAAGTGTGTTGTTGTTGTGAATCTGATTGTTGTTGCTGATGATGCGATTCTTTGTGAGCCCGTTGCGTTAAGTGTTTGGGAATTTTTCCAAACAACTTACATTTCATTTTCATGTCCCACTCATAATTGAGTTGTTTGACAATTTCACGATCACTCAAAATGGTTGCATTGGGGTTGGATTTTAGCATATCAATTTGCACGTTATGTCTCAGGATATATTCTTGATGTCGCTTGATCAATTCTTGGCGATTTTTGTCATCACTTTTGAGGTTTAACGATTTCAATATCGACTTCAAGTCTTTTGTCGGCAACTGATTGTACACTAGAAATGGCAAAAATTTTATGGGCTGAGAAGAGGAAGAAAAAGAAGATGATGATGATAATGACAATGATGAAGTCACATTTCCACCATGTTTTGTCGTCTCACTATTGTCAATGTTATTCCTAGGGGTCCTTTCACACTCATCTAAACTTCCACATCCATTTGTGTTAAAAACAAGCAAATAAAAAAAAAAAAAAAGATTTTATTATTATTATTATTATTATTTGTTTGTTTGTTTAAATTAAAATCTTATTTTTTTTTTTTTATTACTTTTTTTAAATTTTTTTGCTGCGTCAGCAAACACAACTCAAAGGTGTTTTTGCAGGATAAGTGCGATTGTTCTTGTCATCAAAACACTGTTGCTGGGAACGGAGCGTGTGTGCCTTATGCAGGTGATGTATATCTGATAAAGGGCGGTCATTCTTTTGCGCCAGACATTGGTCGAGATGACTGTTAATGAAAGCTTTGGAAATTGCTTGGGCACAAATCGGACATGTCACGTGATTTTTTATATACCTTTTTTCAACATTTGCTTTTGCAACATGACCAACACTTGTTGGTGGCGCAACAATCGCTTTTGGCTTTTTTAAAAGTGGTTCATTGCAAATTTCAATTTCACTATCGCTGGTTTCATTCTCTTTGTTGACATGTTCTTTTTCTTTTGATCCGTCTCCATCGTTGTTATCTTTCATGTCCGTGCTTGACATTTCCATATATGTCCTCTTTTTTTGATGCTGGCTTGATTCATGTGCATTTTTGTTTGCGCTCGCACTGATATAAAGGCTATTGGCAGTGCTGCCTTTGTTGCTTTTGTGTTTCAATATTATTTGATCGATTATACGGTTGCACAATAATTGAGAAGACATCACCTTGCTTTTGCAAATTGGACATTTCGATTCTACTGTCAAATGTCGGCGAATGCACACAGAACAAAAATTGTGAGAACATGGCAACATCACTGCTGCTTCAAACACTTTCTGGCAAATGGGACATTTGATCAATTCCTCCAAAAATGAAAAACACTCCAAATCGAGCTCTTTCATATTGACCATTTCTCCCATTGATGAAATAATGTCTCGTTGGTTTAAAAAATATAGGAAAAATGGCAAAAAAAATTTTGTAATTCTAAGCTCTTCTCCCCTCCGTCCCACTAGTAGATACAGAAAAATGCAAGATTTGATAGGTTACGCATATATTTTTATTTTTTTGTGGCCGCCTTTAAAAAAATAGAAATTGATGCAACAATGATGAATTATGAATGTTTTTTAGGTACTGTTAATTCATGAAGATAAAATTAGGTGATTGCATGGCATTTGAGATTTTTCTACACTTAAAACAATCGTAAAAGACATAATTATTATCTCATGGGAGCTTGTAAAAGTCAGCAATTTGATAATTCTGACAACTTGAAGCGTCGGCCATCAAAAAAGATGCCTAGCAACCGTTATAATAGCACTAGTTTGCCTCCATCAGTTTTACACCAAATGGAGATTAAACAGCAAAGAAGACGGCTGTCGGTGTCCCCTGATCATGTTTATATGCATTTTGCTTAGATACATTTACTACTTTCTCACTTCTCAGACCTAACTTTTTTAAATATGCATAGAAACAAATATATGTTTGTGAGTTAACAAGGAAAAATAAATGCAATAAATAAGGAAAGTTGTTTTGTTTGATAACTTATTTTACAAAAAGGTTGGTGACATTTCCCAAGCCACTTTTCGTAGACAAATCAGTAAGTGAGCCCAAAACACATTACCACGGAAATGAAAGAAACACGTGGCCTTATCAAGCATCTACTCAAAAATTCATTAAAGGATAATGAAATTAAACCATTTGTCGTAGTTTCAAAAAAAGGATATATCCCGCACAACAAAAAAAAGTAAATCAAGACATTTATTTTTGCCACTACAAATTTGGACCTAATAAAGACTGTCATTTATTTGGAGTTTGTGATGGACACGGAGAATATGGACATAGGGTTTCACAATATGTCGCAAAAAAATTGCCAAAAAATATCTTAAATACTGAATTTCAAGCCAAGCCAATGTTTCGGATGCAACTCAAAAAAAAAAGCTTTTATTTTGGAAACTTTTCTTTCAAGTTGCTACGTTTCTGCTTCTTCTTCGTTTGATGTGCACTTACACAGAGAGTCAATAAAACAAGCTGTTACAAAAACATGTGCGGATTTAAAAACCAGTCGGATCAACACAAATTTTAGGTGTGTCATAAACGTAAATTTGTTTTTGACTTAAGGCAACCAGATTTGCTATGTTCAAAAAACGATTATAGTGGCACAACATTAGTATTTTCCCTTTTCGTCAACGATGTTATTTATACTGCTAATTTGGGCGATAGTCGTGCAGTACTTTTACGACAAAAGAATAAGACCCACAATGCGTCAATCAAGGGAAATAATTCAAATAAAAATACATTATGCCAAATAGAAACTAAACTAATGTCACCAAAAAACAATAACTGTGCAGACATAGCTCTGCAAGTTGATACAAACAACAGAAGCAAGCTAGGCCTAGTAGAAATCTCTGATTTGGAGTTAGTATCAAGTGTTGACGCAGCGTCGCTAAGTTCAACAGTGTTTCTTTTGTGGAAAAAAAGGGAAGAAGAACCTTAACTATCATTTAAAAAAAAATAAAGTAAATCTAACAAGTCCAATCTCGAAGAATGAAGATGCACAAACGAAATGGAACGCAGCTAAATCTCCGATTGCTGATATTCCATTTCCAACAAATTGTCAAGTGATTGCCTTGTCTCGAGACCACAAACCTGACATTGAGGAAGAAATGAAGAGAATAGTATCTCATGGAGGTCGTGTAAAACCTCTGCAAGGATTAGACGACAGCTTGGGACCCAGTCGAGTGTGGTTAACAGATATCGATATTCCAGGTCTCGCAATGTCACGATCTTTAGGGGATGATATCGCTCACACAGTGGGAGTGTCGTCTGAGGTTGAAATATCCGTTCATAGGATTGACTCGACTAATGATTTATTCATCATTTATGCCACTGACGGTATTTGGGAATTTATATCCAATGCACAAGCAACTGCAGTTAAAATATTTTTTTTGCAAAGACTATTTTCTCTTAACTATTGAAAGATTGCCTTTTTCCTTCTCCTTTGTCTCCTTTCTTTCAACAGATTGTCAATGAACATTTTCCCAACCTTCGAGCAGGAGCAATGGCTTTAGCCAAATTAGCCATTAAAAAGTGGCGAAAAGAAGAAGATGTTGTTGACGATATTACTGCAATTATCTATAAAATTCAACCCGATTGACAAGCTTTGCAATTTGTTTTATTTGTAATATTAAAGGTTTATCTTTTAAAAAATGCGTAACACTGTTCAATAATATTTTTTTGAAATTACCTAGATTTTGTATAATATACAAGATATACTTTTCAAAAATTACGAAAACAGCAATTATTAGAACTGGCATATACAATTAATTTTTTTTATTCTTCTAGAACGCTAACCGCAACAATCATAAAATAGTTGAATTAACAAATACTTCAGAAAAATACTCTACATTGCAAACAGCAAGAATAAATTGCAACTAAAAAACAGTAAGAGATCTTTTTTGTTGGTATTTTAAAGAAAAATAGAAGTATCAAATCCAATTGAGAAATATAATAAAAAACAAAAATGCAGTTATATATAAAAAACGAAAATAAGACTGCCAACCAAATAGAATATCCCTGTCAACTTTAGGAAATCTATTTTCTCCATCGGCACATTTCGAACTATACGACGCTGAAAAGCAAAGTGGTCATGTATTTATATTTCTTCTGGTAAACAAACTAAAGGAAATTAATTAAAAGCTTTCGAGAGAAAATCCAAAATTAAATTTATTTATAATTTTTTGCTATTGAAAACATAATAAGCAGACCATCGACGAATTTAAAAACAAAGTTTTACTATGCTTGTGTCATGGCCATAAACTAACGCTTGTCATTTTGTTGAAAGGAGAACTCCCTGTTTGGGGCATAGTTTGCAAGTTTGTAGGGTCACTTTGAACTAAAAAAGCGTTGGTGAAAACAAAAACTTATCTACTGATACAATAATGGCGTCAACACGTTTAATTGGCACCGTAGTTGGTTTGGGAGTATTTGGATCAATATTAAATGCTAGCATGTACAATGTCGACGCTGGACACAGAGGTTTGCAACGTTCTAAAAAATTTTTTTTTTGGTCTCGTAATTTCCATCATTTTCTCAGTAGCGAAAAAACACAACACAACAAAAGCGGTAATTTACGACCGATTCCAAGGAGTCAAAAACACCGTAAAGGGCGAGGGAACTCATTTATTAGTTCCAGTATTGCAAAGACCAATAATCTTTGATGTCAGGTGTGCAATTGTGTGTTGTGTTTGAAGAGTATGATTGAGAATAGTGGTTTACGAGTTTTTTGTTGAAGCGAAAACAAAACAACAATAAAAAAATTAAATAAAATAAGAACAACTCCTTATTCTGTGAAAGATCAACGAGCAAGCACACAAGATCTCCAACAGTCATACATATCGTTGCGAGTGCTATCTCATCCAGCTGTTTCAAAATTACCCCAAATCTACAGTGACATCGGTGAAAACTACAATGAAAAAGTGCTTCCATCAGTTGCTCAAGAAATATTGAAGTCAGTGGTTGCGCAGTTTAATGCGGACCAATTGCTGACACAAAGAGAGGAAGTTAATAGATTTTTAAAATTTTTTTCTTAATTCAATCCTAGAATTATTTTTAACTTGTGTTATTGAAAGGTGTCAATGCTCATTCGTGAAAATATGGTTGAAAGAGCAAAAGACTATAACATTGTCATTGACGATGTCGCCATTGTTAAGTTTTTTTTTTAATTTGCTTTGTTTCTACAAGTTTTTTAAGTTACGTATAACTCTAAATTTTTTTTATTACTTACCCTCTCCTCTTGCTGGTCCACGCCCCCAATGGAAAATAGACTCAACTGTTCTATTCAAAAGAGTTTATGAAAGCCGTTGAGTTGAAACAAGTCGCCCATCAACAAGCTGAACGATCAAAATTCATTGTCGCAAAAACAGAACAAGAAAAACAAGCGGCAATTATTCGAGCTCAAGGTGAAGCCGAAGCCGCCAAATTGATTTCGGACAACATCGAAAAAGCTGGACGTGGCTTGGTGGAAATCAGAAAAATTGAAGCTGCCAAAGAAATTGCCCAAACTTTGGCCAATGCCTCCAATATTACTTATTTGCCAGGAAATGGCAATGTTTTGTACCAGTTGCATTAGATTTGCAAAAAAAAGTTTTCTTTTTCAAAAATCTATGAAAGTGGTACGGTTATGGGACCAAATTCAATTTTTTCAATCATTCAATTCCAATTAATTTTTTCAAATGGTTCATTGCAATTTCTATACTTGTTGTGCGATATCATTGTCTGAGACAGTTTTTAAATCCAAATGGTTCATTTGTGACAAGATAAATTTCTTCCTTAATTGCAATGGACATTTATGTTTTAGCATTGAGATATACAATCACTAAATACTGACAGAGTGCACAAAGAAAAAGGAGAAAACAATTTTCTTCAGCTAGTGATGCATTTAAATAGGACACTATTGTTATTCTTAAAAAAAAGAAACAATAAACTTGTGAAATTTTTTTAAAAATGTTTTGTTCTTTTTATTGGAATTCTTATTAATAATTGGAGTTAATCCCTTAATGTTACACACTTTCACATAACTTTTCTATTATTTAGCTTCCACGTGTAACGTTGTACATTTTTTAGTTACTTTTAAATTATCAATGGTATGACAAAACAACTAAGACTGATAAGTGGAAATAATAAAAAATGTTTTATAAAAAGTTTGATTCATGTAACATGAATATATAATTAGATTTCAAAATTAAAATTATAATTATGATCTAAAAAATATTTGTTGGAGCTAATGAGATTTAATATATTTTCTTTTTTTTATATTTAACACAGTGTGTAATATAAGCAAATATATGTATACTTGTTATAGTATATGCATTACACTTCTTTTTTTTTTTGGAAAAAACATTTTAATTTTACAGTATCAAATCGATTAAAAAACAGATGTGAATAGGAAGAACACATTTTATAATTAATCTTATCACTTAATTATTTATTGTTGAGTGATAACAATATGAATGTAACAAAATTGATTTGATCATGATAATATCCAGCAAAAAACTTTGACTTGTTATTATAACACTTTATTACTGTTTTTTTTCCTCTTAAATATGATTTAGGAGATAAAGATGTAAATAGGATAGTCCTTTAGATATCTTGTTTATTAAAAAATAACGAAAACTTAATGAGAAGAGCAATTGAATAATTAATTAACTTAATATTAAATTATAACAAAAATTAAAAAATATTGCAAGGGTAACAAAAAAAAGAAGTAAAAATCGCATAAAAAAAGATGATAAAGTGCATGATACAACAAATTATAATGATAATCTGGTATAACAATTATTTAAAGTAATTTTTAAGCTAAACAAAAAAATGAATAAAAGAGGATCAGAAAAATTGAACAAAACAGGGACAAGGTGCTTCAATGAATTTTAACACTGCATTTCACTAAATCTATGAAATGTATTTATGCAAAATTTTTATATAAATGACTGAATAAAAGTCAAAGATCATACATAAACATGAACAAAAAAAGGAAATAATCACCGAAACAAAATATAAGAACACAAGAGAATTTAGCCGGGAAACGAGTAAGAAGGTTCCTGAAAAAAAGAACTACAAGTTCCCTTGGCAGACATTTTTAAATGGTTTGGGAACGATAGCTAACGTCTTTAAGGAGAGTGCGTAATATCAACAACTTGAGCAAGGGAAAATTTTACATTTAACTAGTTTTTACTACTGTTGCAACAATTTTGAAAAGAGAACCTGAAAACTTTCTTTTGATATGAGAATGTTCCAAGAACAGGTTCTGACATACAGCTACAAACCAGCTCCTTCCATTCATATTGAGAAACAGTGCAAAATTGTGCTAAACAGAAACAAGGAAAAAATGTTAAATATGAATGTTTTCAACCGTAAATATTAAATTTCAGAAGTAATAAAACTAAAGACCCGAAGAACAAAAAAGTTCACTTATATTGAAGTTTAAATGTCATGCAAACGCCAGTGTTAGCTTTGAATCGTTCTCGGAGGAGGTGCATCTTGCTTGTCTTTTCTCAATTCTCCTCTGACCATACCAAATAAATAAAATTTGTACGCGTTCACAGGCGCAGCAGCCGCAAACCGATCGATGCCGACGGAACCAGACAAAACGAGTGCGTAGCTGATGAGAAAATGAGCCAAGGAGTTGAAAGCACTCCAAACTCAGAAAATAAAACCGCCCCCCCTAAGATTACTGCTTTGAGCCTTACGCACACTTCAGAGACTCAATCAGGTGGAAATGAGACAAGCGAGCATGAACGCCAGGCAAAGACAATCAAAGAAAGCAGAAGCGCCAATGCAAGCGCGACGGTTTGTTTAGAATTGCAAAAACAAGACAACAAAGACGAATGCAATTCACCAAAGGTATCGAAAAAGATAAAAGAAAAAGACAAAAGAGCGCGACAAAAGACAACAAAAAAAACAAGCAAATCACGAGTCGCTGTCGGCGACAATGCCCTTCTCCCGAAAGATCACACAACACCCGTTCAGATCATCAAAAAGAAAAAAGACCTAACCATTGCCGATATCCTTAATGGTTTAATCTCAAAAAAAAAAAAAAAGTGTCACATAAAAACATGAAATATTTTGCCTCTTTTTTTTTTTTTTAAAAAAAAGACTGACTCTTTTTTTTTTTTTTTGACTTTTAACAAGGAGAGGATACTTTTTTTTTTTTGGGTAATGAATCAGAATGAGTGACAAAAATAGTGAAAACAAAAAATTAAAAGACGAAGTAATGTGCTCAGAAAAGATCTTTGACCCGGCGACATTGCCAAAGACATATCCGGAGCAGACTTGCATCAGGAGCGAAGGACAGGACAAAACGCCGACGACCAAGTCAAGGATACAAAGAGGAGGAAAAGGATCTTCAAAGAATCGACTTAACGCGAACGATGAAGATTATGTTCCAGCGTGGGCCAAGCAATATCGCACAAAAGACTTGATTGCCAAACCAAAGTCAAGGAAACGCAAACACGAAGCAGTTGATTCGCAGCCTTTGGAAAATGAGTTTTCTTCGCCCCCAAAAAAACGCAAAACACACACGGCTAAGGCGAGTTCATCCCTTGTTAAAGATTCTTCTCGTTTAGTTGTTGTTTTTTTCTATACCATGTATATATGTGTATGCGTATTTGTATACGTGCTTGTGCAAAAGAGACACATACAAAAAGAGGGACAACGAATAATACCTCTTCCAAATCGAACCAACAAAATAAAAATAAAGAAAGGATTTCTCCGATCAATGAAAGCCGTGTTGAAAGTACACGACGTTCTCAACACCGAAAGAAAAGACAGCAAAGCGGTGCCCTTTCTCGCACGTCATCCACTTCCGTATCCGAACGCAATTCAGGCGCAGGTGTATCCACACCTACTTTGCATCGTCATCCAAAGTCGAGTGCAAAGGCCGAATTAACGACCCCTAACAAGGTTATTGCCGAATCGCCATCTTCCATTCGATCCCAACGTGTCAATCGATTGACCGATAAAACATATTCGGACTTATTGGTTATAACTGTTCCTTTATTTATTTATTTTTTTTTTTTTTTAAATAAATTATCCTTTGATTGTGCAGCTGGACTTGATAATGAAACGACATTCACACCAACTCGAAACTTTTTTTAAACAAGTGAATATTACCTACTATCGATGGCAAATGGAAGAAACAAACACTTTGTTGTTTGATGGGAAGCAGGTTAACATCCTTGGATTTTTAAGTTTGCGCTGTGTGTTTTTTTTTTTTTTTGCTGACGAAGCAAAGTTTGAAAAACAAAAAGAACGTACAAAACACTCAATATATTTAGAAAGCCGACGGACTGAATGAAACAATGATCGTTTTGCTGCTACGTCATGGAGCAAATCCTTGTCAAGTAAATGCGGATGGATTGTCATCATTATTCATGATCACACATTACTCCAAGTGTGCAAATGTGTTGCAACAAATGATACAAAGTTGTAAAGCAAGCATGGGCGAGGATGAACTCAAACATGAGCTGTCAAGAGTCTATCATTTACCGTTTTAAGTCTTTTTTTTTTTTTT
>ASPP01020435.1:0-18112 GCA_000512085.1 Reticulomyxa filosa
TTTTTTTTTTTTTTTTAGTTGATGACTGTTTCCCCGCAAATTCGCGGCATAATTTTTTTTTTTTTTTTTGCACTTTTGCAATGCTATCAAAAAAAAGGATCAAACACAACCGGTGAATGAAGAAAAAGAGAAAGATAAGGAAAAAGAAAAGGAAGAAAAAAAAGAGGAAAAGATCAACAAAGCAGAAAAAGAGGAAGACGAGGAAATCTATGAAGACAGCAATTTGGAGATGAAAGACGACCCCTTTTTCGATTGGGTGCTACAAATCAACGACGCCAGACACTACCTATCACGAGTCCAATTTCGGTCCTTGGGAAACACCATGCAGTCGTTGGAAGAAATCGCGCAAGTCGCATTAGACAAAATGAGTCAGTATTGCAAAGAACTATTGGAACAGCAAAGGTATGAAAGAAAAAAAAAAAAGGATGGAACATTAACAAAAATAGATAACATATAATTAATAGTAATAATAACAATAACAAACAAATAAATAAATAAATAAATAAATAACAATACAAGATCGCAAAGTGTGAGGTCGATTGAAAAAATAATTGAATTAAATATCCCATTGGATTGGTATAATCGAGATCCACATACGCCCTTATGGCCTTATCAAGTAACGGGCAATGTCCGCAAGCAAGTATTGGAGTCGATCAATCCGTTTCTGCCCAAACATCCGGTATTTGAAGAACGCAAAATCATGGCGATTCCGCGAGACTTTCCCATCTACATAACTTGGTCGACGATCAAATTGCTCAGCAATTTGGTCTACTCCATTGACGACACTTGCGACTGCTTCAAGCCGTTGTTGCAAAACTCGTTCTATTCGCTGCTAGTGGACAGTCGTCAAGACCTCTTGTCCATCTTGCTGTCCCCTTCTACAGGCTTGTCCGACGAAGTCATCTTGTGCATGCAATATATCACGGCGCAAAGACGACTGCGCATTGCGGAAGAGCAAAAGCAAGAAAGTCCTCGATCCCCAGACCCGGTCAATTCCACCAAACAATTGACATTCGAGAACTTGCAATCGCAATCCAAAAAAGATAAAAAAAAAGGTACTTTGTTTATTTTTATTATACATTTTCATAAATATATACATACATATGTATATGTGTATGTGTGCATGTCTTTTTTTTTTTTTTTTTTTTTTGTAATAAAAAAAAGTTTGTGTGTGTGTGTGTATGAAGAGGTGAAAACCAATGATGAAATTGACATGGACGACTTTGAGGCAGACATGTCAAATAAAGAAGACGATGCGGCGATGAGAAATTACTTTTCAATAGAGGGAACCATGGAGTTAAATGCAAAGCTGAACACTGGCTTGGAGCGCCTGCAGTTGCCAGTGGAAATACTGCATCACCCCATTATCTTGTTTCTGGTCTTAAGTTTGACGTTTTTGCAAATGGAGCGCCATTTGTGCGAAAAAGTGCTGCGCAAAAGCAACAACGCCAATTCCACTGGCTTGCTGTTGTCCGCCATTTGCGACTCTTCCTTGGAACATATCGCCGTTCGAATTGATCAAGTGTTGAAGATGGAAGACACTCTGAGTTTTTCCCGACCAACCATCTTACGTATGTCGACACAGCAAAATTTTCTTTTTTTTTTTTTTTTTAGAGTGAGTATGCATCCTTCCATCCTCAACTTTATAATATATGCTATATTTTTTATGTGTGTGTTTGTTGTAGGACACAATATCAAACCGGCTGGGCCAAGTGAATATGATACAATTGTCGCGGCTTGTGCGAGCATAGCCAATATCTCGGGAAACAATGTTGCGACGAATGTTGTTTTGATTAAACTGGATTTGGTGCGCACTTTGCATCTGCTGACTCCGGCGTTTGAAAAGACCTTTGATATCGGCCAAGAAAAATGGTATCATTTGGATGAACTGTTGCCCGAACACACATCCAAAAAAAAAAAATACACAAACGAATCCCACCAATGATATTGCTACATCAATTACGAAAGCGCGTTGACATGGAAACACTGCGGTATGCGACATTAGTTTTGTTTTTAAAAAAAAAAAAAAACAAAACAAAACAAAAAACAAACAGATGGATAAATAATCATTTGTGTTTGTCTTTTATTGGATTATTTACTATAGAACTCTAGATTCTCGAATTCAAAAAATAATTGAGCACAGAGAAAACAAACCTCGTCCGGATGGAGGGTATCATCCTTTGGTCATTGAAACAGTAGAATTGATCAGTAATATTTATACTTTCCGAAACACAATTGAAGAGCTGTGTCAAAGTTGGGATGAGGAAGTGAATAAAACCAACAGCACTGACGAAGCCCTTCACTCCGAAAATCCTTTATATAAATATGAACTGCCTTCATTGAAGGTTTTATTGGTGAACAGACCGGCATACACTTCTGGAATTCAACAAGTTAATACACTTGTCTTTTTAAGGAGGTCACAGCACGGTGCTGCAATGCTATTTTCTATGCATTTGTATCGTACACACATATATGTATACGTGTACTCTTATGTTTTGTTTGAAATAAACTACTAAGGTGTTGTCAGAGTTAGCAAGAGCATTGCAAATCAACTTACAAGAAAAGTCAAAGCAATATGGTAATTCCAAGGTGTTGCGCGTAATCTTTTTACTTAACAATTTTCACTACATTGTCAAATCCATTAGTGATACGCCTTTGGAGGAAGCATGTGGCAAAAATGAAATCGAAAATCTGCGCAAAGAGGTGGCCGATTTGAAAAGCAAATATTTGAAAGAGTCATGGGGCAAAATTGAGCCGTGTTTGGATATTGAAAATGTAACAATTTTTTTTTCCTCCCCTCTTACTCTCCTTCTTTGTCTTCATTTAACTTTCCTTTTTTCAAATGCAAAGAAAACACTATCCTTGCGCGTTGGCATCCTTTACTCCATGCTTGTGTGTTGTGGTACATGTGAATTTTTTTCCTCTCTCTTCCTCCTCTTTTGTTTTTTTAAGGATCCATTGACCAAGAAAACTACAAATTTGAAGCGTGGAGAGAGAGATGCAGCAAAGAAAAAATTCAAAACTTTCAATGACGAATTTGCTGTTCAGTATGAGATGCAAAAGGAATACAGTGTACCTGACTCCAGTTTAAGAGCAGATCTGCAGGAAAAAAACAAAAAAATGGTGGGTTCAAAATATGCAGAAGTCTGGAGGCGGTACGAAAATATTGACTTTACAACAAATAAATCCAAGTATTTTATTTATCCTCCAAAACAATTGGAGGCGATGTTGGATCAGTTTTTTGAGCCAAATTAATTTTTTCCAGTAATTCAACATAAAGCTTGGATGTGGTTTTATTTCTAAATATATCGCTTTTTCCTTTACTAACAACCGAGATTATCTTTGTTGCACACTAAAATTTCTAATGCTCATATATTTCTTATAGTGCTAATTTTTCCTCCTGGATTTTTTAAGCGTTTTCAAAAATCTTGTAATTAAATTCTTTTTTGCAAGATTTGCTATTTTTCTTTAAAAAATTATTTGCTTTTTTTTTTTTTAGTTTACAGTTGATAATAAAATGCACGTGACTTTCTTTTTCGTTTCCGTGCATCCTTTTTAAAGCATTTTTAACTTTTTTCTTTCAAAACAGTTGCTCTTCAACGTTGTCAGAGCAATTGTTGACAATTTATAGAATGTTATACTAGGACTTTCTTTTGCTTGCAAGTATTTTGTCACTTTAAACAGCTTGCAGTGTTGATAATAATTAATGAATGAAAATACTATTTTTATGTTTTATTTGTAGATTGGCACATTAAAATGCAAGTCGGAGCTGATGCACAAAATTTTTTTCTTGCACAAGTTTAGAAATTGCAAATGAGCCAATTTTTTTTAATGTATGCAAAGAATTACATCAGTTGCTCACCACAATTTTTTTTCTGAAATGATAAGAGAATGAAGAAAAGTTTCTTTGATGTCATTTATTGTAGTAATGTCATCCGAAACAATTGAAATTAAATACTGATATTGTCATCTCGGAAAGAAAAAAGAAAGAATTCTCTTGGTTAATCGGTGTGCTTTTTCCTCTCATATTTAGAAGTTTAGCTGTATTTACGACCTTTGCAGCTTTTTTCCTTTTCTCTTGATATTTTTCTAAAACCAATTAAAAAAAAAAACAGCGTTTGGAGAAAAACAAGCATTTTTATTGAAAAGAAAAGCAAATAAAATTCAGATCGCAATTTCTCCGACCCTATGCATGCGACACATCAAAAAAACTATCTACTCACAACACCGTATCTAGAGTGACGCTGAGTTATGAGATAAGATCAGCTTCAATGAGCCTATTTCCTATTGATTACCAAAAAAATAAATTTGGCTTTACGTTTATTCCATTTCACGTCCAAGATGGGTAGTTGGTTCTCAAAGCTTATAGCACGTAAAAAAAAATATCGTTTGTTGATGCTCGGTTTAGACAATGGAGGCAAAACCAGTTGAGATATACGTCTTTGGAGAACATTGTCCTTGCATCCGAGCTCTACAACTGCTTATGTCAACAAAACAATAATCATAATACAGCGATGATGTATTGCTTACAACCCGGAGAGCACATGCATACATTACCTACAGTAGGGTTTAATGTAGAAACAATAACAGTAAACGGAGTAAAACTAGTGATCTGGGACGTCGGAGGTCAAGACAAACTCCGAGACTTGTGGAGACATTGTTGAGAGGCTTTGTTTTTTAAATAATGCTAAAAAATATTATTTGACAACTATTGAGAGTGCACTGTTTTTTTTTTTTTTTGTATTATTCGTCTATTTAACAAATTTTTTGCAATTCACAGATTATCCTGGAACTGCAGGCATCGTTTTTGTTTTGGATGCTGCAGATAAGGCGGAAGAGCGATTAGTTTCGTCGGTTTTTGCTTTTATGTTTTTGGAGTGTTATTACTGAAAAATAAATCAAAATAAAACTTAGGCTTTAGCAAAGTTGGAACTTCATTCGTTAATGATTGAAGAAGAATTGAAATACTCCATTTGTTTAGTGAAACTAACTCTGCTTTTCCAAATCTAAAAAAAAATAGACTCACTCCTTTTCTTACTTTGTCATGCTTGTTTTTGCTTGAAATGAATTAGTGGCTATAATGGCAAACAAACAAGATTTACCCAATCCATTGTCCGCAAAAGATGTCGAAGTAACTTTGGAATTGTCAAAGTTACAAAGAAAGTACAAAGTGTTCGAGTGTTGTGCATCCACAAATGAAGGAATTCAACAAGCTGTTGATTGGCTCACCCAAAACATGTCCATTATTTAATTTTTTTTTAAGTACTTGAGTTTTGCAACAATTGTGAAAACATACCAGTAAAATTATTGTTGTTGAGTTTCAAGATAATTAGAAAAATAGATTTAGGTTTTTTTCAACTGTTTGCTCCCGTTGTTCCTCTTTTGTTATAGTTAAACAATTTTTGGGAAAATTAATTTCGATGATTCGATACTATATTGTCTTTAATTTTTTCCGTAATGAAATGAACATATTTTTTTGCAAAAAAATACATTTGTGTTAGGACATTTTTTTAGACAGCTGAATCCAAGGTTGTCATTGTGGAAAAGAAAACATTGCAAAAAAAAAAAAAAAGGTTCTTTGCATAGTCCAAAAAAAAAAGAATTAACGTAAGTCGCAAAAATGGTATTTGTACATGAAATTGGACGTTTGCATTGCAGTCAACAACATGAATAGGAAAAAATATTTGTGGAGCATGATTTTTGTTTTTGAGCACACTTTTGATTTGCAGATACAAGCAACATTACAACGAAAGAGAAAACGTTTCAATATTTTCAAAGCGAGAATTTTTCCTTTTTAGAAATGGATAAAAGGAAGAGAGGAACACACAAGCATAAACAAAATTTCCTCCAACTATACATATCACAGGCTAAAAACTGTCTCACCTACAGAACAAGCTTTTTTGTAACGACACTCTTGACAAACAACAACAAAAAATTTCGACAACCCAAATCGTAATCAAGGGATAAGCAAAAAAAAAGAAAATCATTACAAAATGTTCAAATAAGGAAGCTTGGACACATACTATGACTGATCCCAAAAAATAACTACAACAACAAAAAAAGAAATTAAAAATACAACAATAACAAAAAAACAACACCGAAAACAATACGAAGAACAAGAAAAAAAAAAAGGTCAACATACGAACACGATTTTTTTTATTTTTTTTGCAAAGTCTTAAACATGGTTGAAAAGCTCATTCTGCCAATAATTGTTCGTACTCGTTTGTTATAATAAATCTTGCAAATGCACCATTCATCAAAAAAAACATTTCACGGATGCTATCGCGGAACAAGTTATAAAAGAAGAGCACATCCGTCGCTGCTAGCGTGTCTCTACGACAACCATCAAAGCCAAACGTAAGAAGAACATGATTGCGATCCACTTCGCTAATGTTTACTTGACAAGGAGATTTTTCTTCAAAATACTTGATTGACAGTTGTTGTGCAATATCATACAATTGCGTAATGGTCACCGATGTGATTTGGCTCTGACGCTCCACTGACAACACATCACAGATAATACCCGACAATGGAATTATTTCAGAGCCATTTTCTTCGCATTTTACCAACTTTCTATCCCATTCTCCTAAGTCAATATCTTCCAATTCTTTTTTACAGCCCTCTCCACAGTATTTAAATAATTGTTGATACTGAATCAATTCCGTGTAACACAGCAAATTCTCCGACGATATTTCGCTATACACAAAATATAGACAAATACAAATTTTTTTTTTTTTTTTTAAAAAAAAAAAAAAAAAAATTCTGTTTGTATTAAAGAATTGTGATTCTTTTCTTTCAAAACAAACAAAATAGTGTACGTATTAAAATACGTATACCGCAAATTCATTTTCAAATGTTAGCCACATAAAGTTAAAAAAAAAAAAGAAATCTTTTTTTGCAAAAAAACAAAAAAAAAAAAAAACAAAACAAAACCTGATCAAATGTCTCATAAAGACACCATATCCTTTGGGATGTCGTAAAATCTCAAGGAGGGAAATCTGATCCGTGTGGTCTGTAATAGAGACAACCCTTTTTCTGTCGGGATTGTTTTTTTTAGTGTTTGCTGAGATTGTTGCCGCCAATTGACTTTCGTGGATTGTCTTCGAGCGACTTGTGGAAAGTCGTGCATCCCATAATAACAGAGGCGACTCTTTGATTATCCTCCTCAAAAACAGTTCACTGACCATGCAGACCACAATGCTGCCAAAAGCGTGTGAAAACCATTTGAGCGAACCATCCCATTGCTTGTCATGTAAAAAATAGTTTGCCGTAACAGAAAAAAAGTACACTATTATTGTGATAGAATACGCCTTTAATGCCATCGACAGTTCCTCTATTATTTTATAGTTTACACAATATACAACGTATACACACATACGAATTTTCATTACTGCTGATTTATGTTTTCCTTTCAAGCACTTTAAAAAAAAAAAAAAAAATCTCCAAGCATGCAAAAAAATACTTGACATAGTATAGTATGCTTGCACGTATAAATATATAAAATAAAAACAAAAAACAAATATTTTTTTTTTTTATGTATACGTAGTGTATACAGTTGAATTGTAGTGGACAAAACGTTTGATAAATAAAGAATCTTGAAAGCGAGGCGAAAGGAGATAAATGATAAAAATAACAAGCACGATTGCCCCGTAATGTAAGGATTGAAATGTGAAAAGCATGTTTGCAAAAAACGTCCTTGTCCTTGATTGACTGTACTCTCCGAATATTTTACCAAGCTCAAGCAAAGAACAAAGTGTTCCAAGCACTACGCATACAACAGTCGTGAACCGCTTCATCCACGAATAGTTCCCGAATGTGGATCTGTTCTGGTAATACCATATTTTTTCTACATCATCTTTTTCCAGATATCTCTTGTTGATCCCTGATTTCCATTGATTGTTCAATTGAAAGAGGGCATAGTTCAGATCGAAGCATACCATCCAATATCTCAGTGTCAGTGCGTACAGAAAAGCAGTAATCGAAAAATCACGTATAGGGGAGGACACTACTTCAAGAAAGAATGCGTAGTTTTTTGGCATTGGAATTACAGCTGATCCATAATACACTGGGCTTAGCAATCCTGTGTTGAGTACAGACAATCCATACATTATTTGCAGCAGCGAACAGTAGCGCTTTTTCATGAACATCGTCTTGCGAACACGTCGAAACTGGTACAAGAAATAAAGTTGTGCAGGTACACCAATTAATTCAACTATACATAACCATATTATGAAAAAAATTATTGCCGGAGTCATGTTGTCAAAATACTCTCAAGATCCACTTGAAAAAGAGGCAATAACAATTGGCTTCGAATTTGGAGCTCTGCCAAGTTTTTTAATTAAATTATTTCCTTTGGCTCTTTTAGCAAGTTTACTGTCAATTTGTCAAAAAACACAAATGCAAGATATTTTTTTCAAATTTTTTGATGGATTGCCTCTACTGTGATATAGGATTGGATTCTAACGATTAGAATAAAATTTCGAGGAACTCTTTTTTTGACACTTTCACAATAAACTCCGTTCTTTGTTTCTTTTCTTTGCTTTCTATTGAAACTTGTTCCAAAAAGCATAGCTTTTCATGTGATGAAAATTTTAGATGGCGAAAAGTATCTTAATAATCAATTTTGTCAAACAAGTGTTGACTACTTCAGTACATAAAAATTTGAATTTGTTTAACATTTTTAAATTTGAGATAATTTTATTATGATTTTGAATGCATTTGCTATGTTAAAAAACAAGTAATTATTCTCACAAGCGATTGTGTTCAACCAATTTGAATGCTATACCAATTGATAAATAAAGAAAGAATACTGTTTTTTCGTCAACAGAAAATGTATGATTTTCATAAGTTTGAGAAAAAGCGAAAGAATTATTTAGTTTTTGATTGATGCAAGCTTTCCAAATATTTTTCCGCATCGATAGCAGCCATACAACCCGTCCCAGCGGCGGTAACGGCTTGTTTGTATCGTGGATCTTGCACATCTCCACATGCAAAAACGCCTGGCACACTTGTGTACGTTGTCCCCTTCTCCACGACAATATATCCATGTTCATCTAATGTTAACTGCCCCTTGAAAGGATCCGTATTTGGCTTGTGTCCAATAGCCAAAAACAATCCTAAATCCACCACAAACAAACAAACAAAGTAAAGACAATTCCAAATCAGTTGGAGAAAAAAAAATAAAGTAATTATGAATTGCTATAAATAATGCTACATGAAATCAGTATATAAGAAAGAGATAGATATCATATACATACATATATACATACATACACATATATATTATATGTATATGTATGTATATATGGTTCCATTCACACATATAAATGTACGTGACAAACAATATTGCGTGAATGAATTAGAAATACCTTGCACAGGCAAAGTGCTTTGCTTTTGTGTTTTGAGATTTGAAAGAGTCAAGCCGGAGACTGATTTTTTATCTTCAGTGGGGATGACATCGGTGACAATAGTGTCCCAAATGAACTCGATTTTTGGATTATTCTTGGCTCTCTCTTGCATGATCTTGGAAGCTCTCAGGTCACCCCTGCGGTGAATCACATATACTTTTTTCGCAAACTTGGTCAAAAACGTTGACTCTTCCATGGCAGTGTCTCCACCACCAACAACTGCTACCTTTTTTTTATTTTTGCTTTGAAATAGAATAATAGCATAAGAGAAAAAAAAAGGGAAAGGGGGGTTAATACCCAAAAAAAAAAAAAAAAAAAAGATGAACTTATAACGTACCACTTTTTCTTTAAAAAAAAAGCCATCGCAAGTGGCACAGGCGCTGACCCCACGTCCAATGTAAGCCTTTTCATTTTCCAGCCCCAAATACATAGCAGATGCGCCGGTGGCAATGACGACTGTGTCGGCAGTATACGTATTTTTGCGCGTGGACAACACAAACGGCGTTCGCTTAAAGTCGACACTGTTTACATGTTCCATCCGACATTCCGTGCCAAACCGACATGCCTGTTCGCGCATGGAATCGACCAGTTCTTGTCCCAAAATGCCTTTTGGAAATCCTGGGTAGTTCTCCACCTCTGTCGTCGTTATTAACTGGCCACCTTTTGTTTCATTTCATTGCAATTTTTATTTTTTTTAGTTTGTATTGTTCTTATTGTCAATGTTATAAAAAAAAAAACCACCTGCAAAGTCCCCTTCTAATAACAAAGGTGTCAAATTCGCTCGGGCGGCATATAATGCGGCTGTCAAACCTTTTTTTTTATAAGTTTATTTATTTATTTGTTTGGGTTGGATTATCTTTGAAAAAGCCGGAAATTTCAGGGGACTACACACCGGCGGGACCACTTCCCAATATTATCATTTGCTTGTGAACTGCAGATTCCTCTTTTTGCTCTGCTGATACGCCTTTACTGGCTGATTGTAGAGACATTGATCTTATTTGTGTGTTGAATTTCACTGATTGTATTGGTGCCCTTATCCTGTTACAGTTTTTCAAAACAGCCGCTTTCGCCTTAAAGGAAAAAGAGAGTCTAGATCACATAAATATAAAAAAAAATTACCGAAATAGCTTTGAAAGCATACAACACTTTTTAAGACTATTGCAAATTTTTTTTTTTATCAACTATGTCCCCATCCTCTTGTTTACTAAAACAACTAACGTCGTTTTGGTACGTCAAGAGTAGTTCGTAGTCTTCTGCGTGTTTTGTAAAAAAAAAAAGCAAAAATCAGCTTTTTAGCTTACTTAGTCATAAATAATTTTTTAGTTTAATAATAAACAACTTGAAATAAGGGATAGGATTTGTTGCATAAGTCTTGATTTGAATTAAAAACATAGTCGACTGTGTCGGCTGAATATCCAAAGGATTTAGGAAAAGTGTGTCATTGACGTCACTTTTGTACTAACCTCACGACTTGAGTGAAAGTTGATATTACTGCACAAGTTTACTTGGAATATAAAGCTTTATAGAAAGCAAAAAAAGTAAAATAAAAACAAAATGGCACTAACCAAGAAATTCTTGCTAAAATTATGTAGAGAAATGAACCTTTATTCGACACCAGAGCTAAATGACAAACTTTATCTTCACTGTCAAGGAATCAGTCGTATAGAAAACTTAGAAGAGTACACAGGAGCGAAAGTATTATGGCTCCAGACTAACTGTAAACATGTCTGCTGTGTTTGTTTTAAACCTTTTGGTTTTATACTTTATAACCGAAATGTCAATAGGTATTTCAAAGATTGAAAACTTGGATCGTCAAACACAACTGAAGTGTCTGTTAAGCATCCATATTGGCTACAATTGAACTAATCAATGATTTTTTTTGCACGGGGTTAACACAAAAGATATTTACAGCAAAACTTGATTTCTAAAATTGAAAATCTGGACTCTTTAAAAGAATTGGATACTCTAAATTTGGAAAATAATTGCATAAAGGAAATTTGTAACTTAAAAGCATGCTCTCAACTTAATACTTTGAATTTGGCAAAAAATCAACTTAAATCGGCAGAAGACATCAATGGTCTTTTGGAGTGCCCATCGATCTGGTTAAGAGTATTTTAATTTTAAATTTTTTGTTAAACTACAATTTGACAAAAAGTTAATATAAAACTGAAAAGTGTCTTGGATTTAAGTAATAATTCATTGGAAAATCCTAATATTTTGGATATACTGAAACAAATGCCAAATTTGAAAGTGTTATATCTCTTCGGTAACAAAGTTTGTGGCGAAATCAAAAATTATCGTAAAACGATTATATCATCAATTGCTACATTGACACATTTGGATGATAGACCAGTGTTTGAAGAAGAAAGAAGGACATGTAACGCTTGGTGAGTTGTTAAAGCAAAAAAAGTTTATAAAACTGCTTTTTTTTTATTTTTCATATTACAATAAAGGGCTCAAGGTGGTCTAGAAGCTGAAAGGGGAGAGCGTGAACGAATAAGCCAAGAAAAAAAGCAAAAAGAAGAGAGAAATTTCCAAGCATTCAAAGAACTTGTAAGACAAGCAAGGCAACACAAAAAAGACCCCGTTGGTCCAGCTACTGGGGCAACGTTTTTCGATGATGCTACTCACCAGTTTGACGATGAAATGAAATCTATGGAAGAGATATCGGAAACAGCGTCTAGTGACTTTTGAAGCTAGATCTGTTCCTTTTTTTGATAATAAGTAATAATTCCTCAATTATTTACGTAGAAGTGCAGTTTTTACTATATTTAAAAAGTCTGAATTTTAACTCTATGATCACCATCCTCCAATAAGATTAAAAAACTCCATTTTTTATCTATTTTATCATGAACTAAAGCTTTGCATAAAGAAAAGGATTTTTACAAAATATCTGTATTGTTCAATATGCTTTCATACAAAAGACTTAAAAACATTCAATATTTGAATAAAATTAAAGAGCTTTCTTTGGTCGACCGCCAAATTTCGATCCTGTCTTTTTTGTATAATACGATACTTTTACTAAAGAGACCAAGATGGGTTGTGTAGAAGCAGCAGACATCACGGATGAAGAGATAATAGCAGCAAAAGAGGATCATGAGCGTGTCCAAAAACTTCGAGAAAAGCAAAAAACCAAATCGTCAAAAAGATTTGAGCTTGGAAGTCGTTTCAGTAAAACAGCGAAATCTTACAACATTACCGCAACACCGAGTATGATAGACGGGCACGAGGACTTGCCCAATCAAATCACATTTGGAACCACGTTGAGTGTTGAAAATGCCCAAAAAAGTTTCGCCTAACTGAAAAAAGGGGGAGGAAAAAAAACCGACAATTTTTTTTTTTTCTATCCCCTTTTTCCAATAAAAAAAAAAAAAAAATAGGAGAAGCTGTGATAACTGCCAATTCGAATATTTTATGCGTAATTTACTCCTTTGATAAACTCCTGGCCATTGCAACATTCGACCCAGTGCTGGAAGCAACAGATATGACAACCAATGAAGTGTTGCGATATTTTGGCGGTGAAACCCGCACTCAACGCTTAATAGAGCATTTCAGTGCAATACGAGCGGAAATGGAATACGAGATAAATAACGAAACAACGATACGTACCAAAGAGATATTTGTCGTGAGCGACACTCTCAAAACAATTCAAATTCGCACCTTGTTGGAAAAAGTGGGTTTATTGGATAAGGTTGTTCCTATCACCACCACTGCGATCGCTGGCGACGCAAATTCGGGAAAAGACTTTATTATCGGCACCGATCACCGTTTCATGTCCGATGGGGCGTCGAAAAATATGGCCGTTTTCAAAATTTTGCAGGAAAAGAAATATGCACATGATCAAATACTCTATATTGACAATGTCAAAGCGATCGTCGAATATTTCAATAGCATTTCCTTGTGTCGTACCTTTTTGGTGAAGGACGAATACGGAATTAGTCCTGATACCTGTTTTACCGTTGAAAGTATGTTTGATAAAAATAATGCCACCACCGAATTCACTTTGGAACCACCTTCCAAACCACTCGACCTTCATATCGATGATGGAAATTAAGGTTCCTTTTTTTTTTATTATTAGTTGTTTTTGCCTGTTGCATCTTTTGTTCTTTTTTTTTCTATGCTTTAATAAATTGACAAATTGATATGTTGTTCTGTCCAAATTGGTGCCAAATATTGTAAAGTGGTGATGTGTGGGCTTTTTTTGCTCACATGCAAATATATTATTATGCCTAAAATCATTTTTTAGGACAACCTACAATTGCATTTCTTTTAAAATCGCACAATCACAGGGAGCTCATCTAAAGATAAGAACTGAATGACAACAGTTTAATACTACAAAAAAAAATTGTAGTTTCGTACTCCTTAATGTTGCACTTTAAAATTTATTAAATGCACAACGTATACAAACAAATTTGCAAAAAAATGGACAAAGAGGGATTATACTGAAAGAGATTGAGCTAACATATATATGAGTTGTTCTTTCGAGCAATTTTCAATTAAAGTAATCAATGGAAAAAAGATAAACAAAAATTGTTAAAAAGCATTAGTATATCCAGTTATCATTTCATTATATTTGATTATAAACAGTCAATAATTGTTATCATTTTGGGCTTACAATGATTTTCAAAGTTGAATTGCACAAGACGAGGTTGTATTCCATCTGGAGAGAGATATCTATCACCGTAGTGTGGTGACGATATACTTTTGTATTTATGTCATATTCAACATTTCATAATAGTATGTACCTTTAAAACAATAAGTCAAAATTTCTATGGAAAATATTTTTGGTAGTATATATCATTGAGTGCCCACAAATAATTTCTTTTTATGTTACATCTGATCTTTCAATTATTCCGTTTTAAGAGTTGTACAATTAAGAAATTATGAATTATATCTTCGTTATTTTACCTAGAGAAAAGGTGTTGAAGAATGTGCTTTTTTTTCAACTAATTTCTAGTCAATATCGTCATATTGTGAGATGTCATTTGCATTACAAACTTGCTTTGTCATTTTTTTTTAAAACTTTAAATTCTAACAAGTCCAATTATTTTTTTTTACTGAACGTAAGTTGTTTAAAAAAACATCAAAATATAAAAAAATTTTACAATATAATATTTTTCATATTAAAATTTATTATAATTATATTTAACAAAAATGATTTATTCTAATTTTAAAGTTAATATTATTTAATAAAAATGTAGTTTTAGTGCAAAATATTTATAAATTGATTTATTAATTTATAAAATTTTTATATTTATAATGACTATATAATATAATTGCAAAAGTATTTTACAATTTAAAAATAAACATTATCACAGTTGACTTATATAGTTTCAGCAATTCTTTTTTTTTCTAACATTTGGACAAATATGTAAAATAACTTTGTATGAACAGTTTGAAACTTAGTTCCAAAAGTAAATCTAAGTAAAAAGAAGTTAAATTAATAAGAATAATAACAACAAAATAAGAAAAGAACAACATGCAATAATATTTGTAAAGAAAGTTTAGCACTGGGGGTTCCAGTGTTCACTTAGAACTTTGTTCTTCATAATATGGACTTATCCTACAACTATACGAAGGAATTGAAAATCGGCCTTCAAAAATTTTTTGTTGAGACATTGCCGCAAAAAGTGTGATGATTGGTTTTGTATAGGGAAATATACTTGACTCACACCAAACAAGGCAACACAACATGAAATTAAAAGTAAATGCTTCTCCTAGTTCAAATGGATGAAACATTTCTAACAAACATTGGAAGAAGGAGTTTTTTTGCAAATGATCTTGTGCTGTTTAATCAATATTTGTTTGTCTTTTATCATCTCCAATATCCCCTTTGGTTAAGTTGTCATCACTTTCAGTCACAAAGATGTAGCCGTCATTCATGTTAATATGATGACATCCCGAAGTGCGATTAATCTGGTCTTCCGTTTTTTCATAACCCTTGAAACTAGCAGAGTTTTCGACTGAGCCCAAGATATTTTAAGATTTATATTTCTTTGTGCGCTGGTAACAGATGATTAGATCTTGGGGTCTGTGAAACTCAAGTATACTCCCTTTGGATACGAAATCGAACCGTATCATTGTTGTGTGTAATATTGTCTTAATTTGCAATGATCATTTTTGAAGGAGTGAAATATAAAGTCATCACTCTTGCTATTACAGCAACGATACATTCCCAGCACAATGTCTTCGGTTTCGATGTTCAGCTTTGTTCTTATTTTATCTTTCAATTGCCATAAAAAGCAATCACTGTTCATATCGCTCGAAACTTTGTGTATCTCGTTTTTGAAAGTTTAAGCTTCAGAAAAAAAATCAAAAAAGAAAAGAGAGTCTTTTTTCCGCTCCCCCTTTGAAAAAAGTTAAACGAAAGAAATTGAGACAACAATAATAATTAAAAAAAAAGAAAGTGCAAGGCCAATTTGTGGTTGATGAGAATGATTCATCGGTCCAAGCATTATTGCAAAACCAGGCCTGTCCTGTGGAAATTTTTAATTGTGGGAAGACGGGAGGGATTAATGCTACTAAAAAAAAAATAAACTACCACCTAACTCGTACGACATGACAATCATTAAGAGAGCTCTAAACAGAAATTACTTGCTATTATTACTTTGATTGGGCACAATTTTTTTTGCAAGTTATATCAATTTGGTGGAAAAACAAAAATCAAGTTAGCTTTGTTTTTAAGAGCTGTTCAAGTTCTGCTTGTAGGAAGCTCAGGTACAGAAGTTGTAATTGTAATACGACAAACAAAAATGATCTAAATAAAGAATAATTAATAAGAAAAGAAAGAAAGTAACAAAAAAAGTAAAAAGAGTTTTAGGAGTTTAACACTCTTCAGACCCTTAAGAGTTTGGTCATCTACAGTAGGAGCTTGCCCTACATGCCTTATAATTTATAAATCTCCTTGTTCAGACAAAAAACTAGTTCTTTCATAATTTTAATTATTGTATCCGACAATACATTTTGCTTAATTGAAAATTGTTTAAAATGAAATATATTAATAAACTTTTAGATCAATTTTGCAAGATAAGGTATATTCATTTTTCCGATAAAAGATTTTGAATCAAAAAAAAAATTTTCAAACTGGAACTATTTATTAAAAATTGTCTGTAGTATTTGGTGCTTGGTTCAATAAAAAAATAACAAACCAGTCGGGGACCTCTTTTGAATTTTAAAAAAACTTCTTTTTTGTAAATACTTTTTTGTTTTCCAATTTATTGTAATGGATTTTTGTTTACTAAAATCTTTTTTTAAAAATTACTGTAAAACAGTTCAAGTAATATAACAAAATCCAAATTGTGAAACAAATACTTTTGAACTGCGCTATTGCGGAGAAGCGGTGAATTTTTTTAAGTTAATTTTTTTTTTTTTTTGTGTATGTAAAAGTATTGTGATGCTTACCGACATCGTTAGAACTTAGTTGTGATAATAATTTCCTCCCTATTCTGATAATTTTTTTTATTTGTTATTTTATTATTTTTGAGTACGTTTATTAAGGTGAGATTAATTTGTGTTTGATCTGATGATAGGCTTTAAAGTTAAAAAAAGAGAAGTCGTTGACAAATTGAAACAAGCAGTTGTGTTTATACTTGTGAATTTTTTAGAAGTGGTGACTATGATTTTTTGAATGAAATTATTTATAAAAAAGATAGCAAAACCAAAAAAATGATAAATAAAATTGAATAAAAAAGCATTTTTTTCAACCAATTATTTATTTCTTTAGGAGTGGAAATACTGTCAACATAAACTCCATATCTTGCTCTTATTTCTTTAGCAATATTTGATAACTTTTCTTTATCTTCATTCCATAACATAAAATATTGGTACAATTCATTATCTTGATTTGTCACATAACTCTTATATTTTGGAAATTTTATAACATAAACACATTCAAATCCTTGCTTTGAATAAAATTTCATTGATTTGGGATTTGATGTATCTAACAATACAAAATCTCCTCGAGGAAGAATATTATACAAAATATGTTGCATCATATGACTTCCAATATTCTTTCCTTGTAATTCTTTTACAATTGAAAACATATTTATCCACCAACATTCAGACATATTTAAATATTGTGATAATCTATCTGTTACCATATCAAAGCTTTTCAAAAAACAATTATGACGCAAGAATAGTTTCCATGTGGCGATTGTTATCCATTGTTTTTGATCATCATCCAACCGTCTTTAAATACGTTCGATGTTTCTTGAATATCGCATTGCCCTTGAGCGCAAATTGTTAGGCTTCCTCCATATTCAACCTTTCCGTCGTTATTTTTATCTTTCACTTCTATAATGTAACATCCTGGACGCTCTTGTGGATTAGTATAATTTGTACAATATCGAAGAGAGAGCTGTTGTCTTCCTGAAATAGCAATTTTAGACATTTCGGGATCGTCCACTATGTACTGGTACCCGGGGTCGCCAAAGAAAGATTCAACAGCACACTTGCACATAAGGGAAGGAGAAAATTGTCCCGTATACTTTGATATTTTTATATCCATTTTACTCTTTGATTGGATGAAACGTCTAACTTGCGTGCAATCAAATTTTTAGTGTGCTTTTGAAAGTGCAAAGGGTATTTTGTAAAGAAAAACTCGTTAACTTTAAGTGTATGAATCAACATTTTACTACAAATTGTCTCTTTACAAAATTAGCAGTTTGCATTTTTTAACTTTTCTTTATTTGAGAAAATAAACTTGA
>ASPP01020485.1:0-14712 GCA_000512085.1 Reticulomyxa filosa
CAACGACAACAGGTGTTCGTATAACAACACATGCATATAAACCACCACCGCCACCACCGCCAGTGAGCGGCAGTGGCAGTATACATACACGGACCTCGCGTTTGTACAGTCGGATGCAATCGCATCCAGGACACATAAAACCTCGTGTGGAAACATCGTTAGGAAAATCCAATTCCTCTGCCCAGCCCACGTCCCGATTCAATAAAAATGCATCTGCCGAAGAACGAAATCGACAAGATCAAACGAACAGTGAACAAACCAATACGAACACTGCAGCGACAAGCAGTAGTTCGATGAGTGAGGACGAGAATGCCGCAAGTCCGGTGAAAGCCACTGTTTCTTCACCCTCGCAAGAACGAAAAATCTCCCGAAAATTGGACCCTTCCTACAATCCCATGAACGATCCTGAATTAAATGTGGTTAACCCTTTACAAATGACATTAGATCAAACATTTTTTGGGATGACTCGAACAAGTGACCTTTCAGATACGTCCAACGTGGTCTCCTCTCCAACCACGACGTCGCGACAATTTTCCGAAGAAAAGGAAAACATTCCCGTAAATTTGTTGGATCATTGTAATGTCGAGTCTTTGCTGGCGCAAATGAAACATGGCACTCTGTGTCTGCAATCCTTTGAGCATGCCATCAAAGTGTTTTCCAAAGAGCAAATCAAACACTGCGATGAAACATTAAAGCTTTTGAACAAATCCAAACTCGAGTTTAAAGTCCAAACTTTTTGTTGGTTTGTTTGAAAATACTTTTACATATGCACATGCATTATTTTTTTTTTTTTTTTTTTGGATTAAAACGATCCATGTATATACGTATACATATATGTATATATATATATGCGAATATGGATACGTAGATATTGCGCTCTAGAGTCAATGCCTAGTTTTACATTTTTAATGAAGCTAGTTCATCAAATGATTGAAGAGATATTGGGACATCAAAAAGAGTTTGCGCAGTTTCTGGACACTTCTGTATTAAGCATTGTCGGCAATTTGGAAAAAGTTTCGAATGAGAGCAAAAAAAAAATTTTCTTGAGTTGCTTCCGATCCCTCTTTCGTATATGTATGTGCATATATTTGTACATATAATACAAAACAGACTTGCGAGCGTGAGTATGAAAGCATTTGCAATCGCAAAAAAGCGTCAGATAAAAACTTGAAGAAATTAAAAAATGAGGCAGCGAAAATGAGAAAAGAAACAAGCGACGCAGCTGAAAATGTAATTAAAAGCAGGCAAAAATCGGATAACACGAATAGTGTGACTTCTCCTAAAACGGGTGATTCCAGCATCACAACCAACTTATTTCAATTGTTGGGAAAAAATAAACTGGTTTCGAAAAAAACAAAACTTCACAAGATATCGATTACATTAAAACAAAAAATTTGGAAAAGCAATTTCAGACTTCAGTCAACAAATATAATACCGAATTGCGAAAGTTTCTTTTCATTTGTTTGTTTGTGGAAACGTAAAAATAAAATGACATAGTAAATGTGTTTATTCAACAAACAAAGATATAATGGTGAATATGAAGCCTGGAAGCAAAACATAATAAATGCGGAACATTTGAGAGTCGAATCCATGATGACTGTGTTCAATAAGTTGCTGACCAAACAAAAACAAATTCAAAATGACAAGAAATTGACAGTTTTGTTGATCTAATAGTAGTATTATGAGGAAAAGACGAAACAACGAATAACGTTTGTGTATTTACACAACAGATCCTGCAAAGTGATATTTTAATATCAATACAAAAGTTGGATCCTCAACAGGAACTAGAGAAATTTGTGCATTTTTGGTAAAATCAATTATCTTTTTTCAAATTTTATGTTAAATTATAAAATGGCTTCATTTGATTGTTTGTTCATTTTTTAAACAAAGCGTGGAAAAACATGGAAAATACGAACCGGTGGAAGAACAAAAAACTTCGTTGGATTTGGGCTATCGAGATGTTTTTTTGTCAATAGAAGATGCAATGGCTGTCACGAAAGAAATAAATACCAATGCCAATATTCCTTACATTGTCCCTTTGCTATGCAATAAAGTGAAAGAATTGGATGGATTCCGTACAGAAGGCATATTTCGAAAATCGGCCAGTGTTGTCGATGTAAGAAAGCTTAGAAATAAAGTTAATAATAATCTTTTCATTCAGGTTGTTGTGACTCTTAACATTTGTATTCCTTTTTTTTTTTTAAATAACATAGTTACGAGTGAAAGACTTTACTTTTGATGAACAAAATGTTCATATTTTCGCAAATTGTTTGAAAGAATGGCTCCGATCTCTTGAAGGTAAGCTGCACGGTTCAGAAAATATAAGATCCTCTTTTGTTTAATTTTGAGAAATAGTAAAATATTGCTTGCACAATGAACAGATCCATTGATTCCAGAATTATATTATGATTTTTGTGTTGAAATGGCCAAGCAAAAAAAACTTGACAAAGGACAATTTGAAGTATTCTTTTCGCAACTTCCTGCTGTAAATCGAGAGACTCTGAAATATCTAGTTCACTTTCTACGAGAATTGATCCAACCTGAATATGTGCAAATTACTTTGATGAATTTAGACAATCTTGCCATTGTATTTGGACCAACACTTCTGCGTACTGAAACACTGGTGAGTTTTTCATTCCTTCTCTTTTCTTTGAATAATCTTTCCTTATTGTTGGCTCTTGTTTTAATTGTCTTCATTTCAATAATTCACATAGGATCCAACTACCGCCTTGCTCAATACTCAATCCGAGAAACAGTTTGTCATTGCTCTTCTTGAAAGTTCGTGATCTTATCTTTTAACTCTTTTTTTTTCTTGTCTTTTTTTGTCATCAAAACTTTCTCTGGTATGTTCGATTTGTAAGATTTTTTCTCTTTGAATGAGACTTTTGCATAAACTATTCAACTTTCAAAAAGTTTTTTGACTTTCAACAAAGATATATAAACACAACATTCCATCTTTTTATTTATTATTGAATCAAGATTTGTTTATTTTCCTAACTTCCCGACTCGATACATTTGTCATTATCATCAAAAAAAGATGAAAATTTTTTGGTTGACTAAGCAAGCACATTTGCTCCAAAAATACAATCGTTATACATCCCTTTGTGGTACGTGTAGTACTAACATTATCAGAAATCCAAGTGAACCTCAGAACTCCCTTTATTCTGGTTCACACTCACTTCACTCCTCAGTCTTTCGTTCTTCTTAGTTTTGCTTGTTTGTTTTTTGATCATTATTTTCTCGTTATTTAACAAATTTCGTTTTGTTGAAAGTTTGCTCAGGAGAGCTAATCAATCTTTAGTGCTATACTTTATGCAGCTCTTTTCAGCAGCAAACATTCCACACCTTGATGAACGCAAATTATTTGTGCGTTAAAAAAATTATAATTTTATATATTACATTTATTATTCATAATAGAAAATATTATGTTTTATTGTTATAGTTCGGTTTTCTAAATGAAAAATAAACAAATCTAAAAATATGTACAAATATTGTAGTTTTATATTTAAATTTTTTTGGTTTGATTTTGATCGATTCATTGCTTTTAAAAAATTTTTGGCTGTCACTTAAAATTTAACTTTTCGAAATGGTCTACTTGTATTGATTAAGATAAAGCTAAATTTGGAAGATAGTAATATTAATACGAATGTCGAATTTTTTAACTGTTACAAACACCAGATTATATTATTGTAAAAAAGCTATCTTTTCATATAAAAGAATGTTTTTTATATATCTTAAAAAAAGTTATCATAAAACAAATTTTATATTTAAAATATATATAAATGTTGTAGTTTTTAAATAAAATTGGTTTAATAGTAACTTTTTTATAGGTTGATCAGAAACATCATTTTTCATATGAATTTTGAAAATTTCGCAGAAATATATGTAAATCAAAAATGTATTGACAATATGAAATTTTTAATTTTTTTTTCTTTTTTAGAAATCTTCAAGTAACGTATATACTTTTTAAAAATTGAAATTGCATCTTAAGTAGTTTAAAAAAATTCAACATTCAAAATTGAACTTTTTGAATTTTTTTTTTTGAAAAATTGAATTTTAGCTTTAAAGATTTTTTTTATGTAAAATTTTTTTGTATTTTTATTTTTTACTACTTTGTCTGCATTACTTGGCATTAATTGTTGCTTCTATTCTTCTTGACATTTACTAGATTATTACTTTACTATAAATGTTTTCGATTGTGTTCAAATCTGGAGAATTTAGTGGAAATTTTATTAATTTTAGTTGTTGCAAGTTGCATTGTCTTTGGAATAACGAGCTATTTTCATTTTTAAACAATAATGCACAATATTCAAAATGTTATATTTTAATATTTTTTTTATAAATTTCAGAATTTATTCCACAATATATATTGCATTTACAACACTATTTGAGAAAAAACAAGTCTAAATTAAACTTTTGACTATGCTACTATATACTAAATATTAGTTTATTTTTCCAAACGTATTTAATTCAATTAATTCTACTATAATTAATCTTTGTTTCGATGAAAATATTACTTTTTTTAATTATTTACGTTCAAATGCTTGTATATATTTGCAAATTCGTGAATCAAATTGATATTATATTCTAAGTTAGTCTTTTTCTTCTTAGCAAATGCAGTTAAACTATTTCTTTTAAGCAATCACAAATCACAGAAGTTACATTTAATGAAATAAGATAGACAAACTAATTAAACAAAACTAAAAAAAAATCAATAGATAAGAGCAAAAGTATCAATTAACATTATATATGCTAGTGCTATGATATGATGTTCTGACTATCTTCATTGTGCTGTGGCTAAGCCTTCAAACTATTGCCTTCCTAAGGCATGAAAAATTTTAAAAGAATTATAAAATTAACTTATTAAATTAAATAAAAAAAGAAAACTACAAGATTTGTAGATATTTTATTTAAAATAAAAAAAATTATGTCTAAATGTTGATTTTTCATGGAGAAAATCAATTATCATCATAAGATATCGTTTCAGGCGTTCAGTTTTCTTTGCAACATACTGTATATGCATATAGTGCTTTACTTTCGTTTCTTCGAATATGGTCACAATTTTAAACAAATTTTCAATTTCTTGGTATTTTTGGATCTTTCTGACTATTTTCTGAGATTTCTAGGTTTTTGGTCTTTCTGACATATTTTTTGCAACTTCCTGGCATTTCTGGATTTTTCGTGTCATTTTCTGCAACATCGTGGTGTTTCTGTGTTTTCAGTGCATTTTCCATAATTTGTTGGTACTTCTGGATATCCACACGAAAAACGCTTGTATTTCTTTGTTTTATATCTGGTCTGTATTGACGATATTAGTGTCTAGTCGTCATTTCGCCAGATATCGATATTTTTAGTATGGAGGTTTGTAGATCTAGTTCTTAATTCAGTTGATTTTACTTTTTTCCAACTTCTTAAAGTGGTTATTAGATTGTGATTTTTTAAAATTTATTGTTGTGTTTACACTAAACTTTTATTTTTTCACTGTGCAAATTTGTTTCTTCTTTTGATTCGTCGGAATTTTAAACTTTTTAACTACAACAAAAAATTTATTAATTAAATTGAGTGAACAGAATGTTGATATATTTTCTCTTTTTAGTAATTAAACTTTCGTATTTTTTGACAATTAAAGTGATAGATCGCACATCACAGTAATGATATTTAAAGGAAGTCTTTTATTTATAATTACTTCCAAAGTAAGCATTTATGTATTACAAAGAGATAGGAATTGCTTGGTCATATATGAGAATAAGTGTTTTCGAACTAAGAAATTTGGAACATTCGGAGATCATTATAAACGGTTAAAAAGTAAATCAATTGACTTGGCAAAAAAGTTTCTTGTTTCCTTTCGTAAAGTCCAGAAGTTTAAACGAATATTAGTAAAAAAAGTGGTTTAGGACACGCTTGTTTTTGTTTTAAGAAGACCAAGTTGAAGAGAAGCGTCTACGTTGGCTTTTAATCGTGATAGAAGATAGTGTTTCTCTTTAGTGCATCAACCGTCTATGATTGATGTGATTAATTGCGAAAAAGTAACGTCATTGGCAAAGTAGGCCATACAAATAAAGACAAATTGGCAAATCAATCGTATTAATAAGCCCGGCAATGGTATTCTCAGCTCATGTCGCTTCTTTGAATCGTAAATTAAATCTACTCCATAAATCGGAATACTAAAGGTCAAAATAAACAAGGCTAAAAATTTTCCTACTATGCGTATCCCTGGAACGAATAATATAATACTAGTACACAAGTGAAATGTTGCACATAAATACAAATATTCTTGTGTGCTCATGGCGCATGCTAAAAAGTTCCAAGTGGTTTGAATATAAAAAAGTGATGCACGCTCCGCAAATAAAAATAATGCTTGGAAGAGCAAATAACAAGCCAATAACAAATTTATGAAAATAGTTGGCCATGACATCAGCGTGGAAGAGGGGTCCTTGTCATCATACGCGTACTGCAAAAAAAGCAAAACAACTCCAACCAAGGCACATAATATTGTAATTCCTGTCATTATTTTCAATGGATTAGCTCTGCGTTTAATCGTTTCATGTCTTGGGGAAGTCGGACCGACGTCTTCGGACAGCACATGCAAACCACTGTCATTTCCAAAAAAACCTGCCGATGCCTGAGAAGAGGCAACACGACGTCTAGTCTCTGCAGATATTTGTTGATTCATAAAATTATGAACAGTGAAGAAAAGTCACAATTATAATAAGGCAGAAAAAACTCGTCCCCTTTAAAGAAAAAAAAGGCGGCGTTTACACTGTTGCTTGCGTATGAACAAAAATAAGTGGAAGATAATTCTAATTGATTTTCTTCGAGAAGAAGGGTAAAGAGACAGAGAAAGAACTGGCCCTGTTCTTCCACCTTTTGACAAAGTTTGAAATAAGTACCCCTTTCATCATTTTAGTTTTTTTTCCTTTCACCTGATTTGAACCATTGACAGTATTCAATGGCTGACGCAGACCTAAATAAAGATATGGAGAATCTGCGCGGTCTATTAAAAGAGGAAATGAAAATAATAGAGCCACTAGCGACTCGACTAGCGATTGTACTATTACCAAGGCAAAAAATGAGTGAAGAAATTGTGTCTACACCACAAAGTGAATGGAGGGAGATATTTGCAAAGGCAAATATTGAGAGAACATTATTGGAGGAAGTGCTGAGCAAAGTGAACGACTGGAGAGAAAAGCATAACAAAAGCAGGCTGACTCTTTTACAGTTGAAAAGGAACAACAAAATTATGATCATTTCACTGATGCTATAATTTTTATTTATTTGAAAAGAGAGCAATAAGATAAAATGTTATAATGACAAGATATGAACATTTATGTAAATTAAAAAAAAAAAAATGAAAGAGGTGTGATCGCACGGAAGCAGACATTTTCATTTATCACAGAGATTATTGGCGACTACGCCATAATGTCATTAGATGTTATGTGAAGAAGACAAAAAAAACATGTCGACATAGGCATAGACACATAAATAACAAAGCATCGTGTATTTTTTTTCCATAAAAAGCAAACACATAACATTTTCAAAAAAAAAAAGAATAATAATGGAGTGATTTTTAAAGCAACGAATAAGAAATGGGATAATCTGCAATTGAAAGCAGGAGATGAAGTGAAATGCACGTACGAAAGAGATAACGAGTCAAAAATTGTTCAAATCACTAACATCGCACACGTGTTTTACAAGCACACCGTCCACGCAGATACAAACTCTCGGAAATTTGTTGAAGTCAAGACATTTGCAAGCATTAGCACAATCTCAAAGCCAGTTTTGTCTTTTTTCTCTTTGGCTTATTGGATAATACACAATGCAGTCAAAATGATCAAACAACAAAGGTACGGGTATGGATCCAAGAGAGCGACTTTCAGGTCGGCCAGCAAGTGCACTTTCGAGTGCAGTTTACAGAGCAATCTGAATTTATTGCCCGGGAGATTCAAACTACTGAAAAAGCATTGTTTAGAATATCCCTTCAAAATGGCGTCAAGCCAATCTTTTTTCGATGGCAAAAAAAAAAAGTGAAATTGAAAATTATGTATGTGTGTGTGTGTACGCAGAGAGGAGTTAATAAAGGATACAACCCCAAGCGCGAAGATAATAAAAAAGCAAGAGAGATTCACAAAGGCTGAAAACTGGCTGAACAATCCAATAAGAGGTTGTTCTTTGTTTTTGTGTCTTGTGTCCCCTTTGACAAAAAAAAAAAGTTCAATTATGGACAAATTTAAAAAAAAAAAAAAAACAACACACACACACATACACACACAACAAAGAATATGAAGACTGGGACGAATGGAAAAACGAAGGGACATTGAAGGCAATGGCCTTGGAATGGCTCGAGTTTCACAAAAGTGTATCCAATCCTCATTCTCATTCTCATTCTCATTCCACGGAGAAAACGAAAGAAACAGAACAGATTCTATGGTACCGCCATTACATTGAATTGGAAATACTGAAGGAGATCATGTTGGACTGTATAAAAGAAAAGTGCAGTATTCCCGAATTATTAACAATCACTGTGGCCGAATGGCAGACAGAAAATAAGATCAACGCAGCCAATTTAAGAGGGGGGGATATCGACGACAAGGAAGACGAAAAAAAAGACGCAACGCTTTCAAGGGAAAACAACACATTCGAAAGCAAATGGCCGGAAATCGACGCCTTGCGTGGTTTGATCGAAAAGTTTCACAACACTCCTGTCGATAGCAACACTCGTGTGATTGAGGCTATTTCTGACGATGTTCGAGCACTTGAAATGAAACAGAAAATACAATTTTATCAAAGTGAAGGAGTCAATGATATTCCAATTCTTGGCACGCTTTCACAATATAAAAAACCCAAAGTTTTGCGAATCTACGTTCATGTACCCAATACCGGCTCTAACAACGCGCAGCCATCAAACAAATTTTTCTGCAATTTAATTCAATCTCCACTGGAGTTTTTATTTTTGTTTATACGATTGACATATACGTATACGTGTATGGTATGTATATGTGCATATTCAAATGTCCCTTATTATTGTTGTGACAATCACTTATTGTTTTATTTGATTGTATGGACACAACCCAGTACGATATAAGCTATATCCATTGGCAGATGATAGCGCTTCATTGTATTGGAGCGATTTTCGGGTGAACAATGACACAAAGTTGCATGTGCGCGTCTTCGGCAATCAGCCCATGGTTCTCTTTAAAGGAGATATCCCCGGACATACGAGTGCCTGGTTCTTGAAGGAGTCGTCATTTTGGCAAGGCATGAAAGACGTGATCACTTCATCACGAAACAGTTCCCCAAGTCGATTGATATTGGAACATTTGACAAATTCAATTGACGACATTGAGTCATCTCGGTTGGCAAAGGAGAGATGGAGTGATATGCGATCTGCACTAAACTTTGATTTCGAGCAGTGTCAACAATTATACGAAAGCAAGATCGATCATTTCGAAGACAACAAAGCAACAAAAAAAACAGTTTCAAACAAACAAACAAACAAACATACACATATATACATGTATGTACATAATGCAATTTGAAATTATTTGATAATGACAGCTATTCCAATTTATGTTTTTGGGGCAACTCTTGGAAAATCAAAGAAAACGCTTGGCCCCATGGACGTTATTTACGATTATTAGGTTTCTCTTCCATGCCTGTGAGAAAGCGCCTCCACCAAGCGCGATACTTGACATACTAGTGAGTGATTTCGAAAACCATCGATCAAAGGCATACGTATCTTATTGGAACGAAAAAAAAATGGACGGATATCAACAACTTATACTTGTTCCATGTTTCAATTATCTGTCTTGGGCCCAATCTCAAGTTTCTCGTTACAATCCTGTCCACGCAGGAGAGCTTTTCAAAAATATCGAATTCAGGACACAACTAAACCATTTGGAATTGGAACAACAATGTCTAGAGTTGCTGCAATTGGACATTGAGTTGCAAGATGCCAAAATATATCGAAAGGTTTTTGTCGAAGGTATCCTATTTGAATTGTTGCACGTACAAAAAGAAAGCAGTGCATCTCTGGCCTTATCTCAGCGTATCGTTGAGATTTTGTTGGACAAACTCAGTCCCGAATCCAAATCGCAAGTGTGGACACAACTGTTGACCATGCGATACGGCAAGTGTTGGCGTGTACTTTTGCAACTGTGGAAGTGCGACTTTGCGAAGTGGAATGCATTTTTGGAAAATTTGGCGAATTCGGGAGTTTTGGAAAAGCAAAGCGTCAAAAACGAACTGTTGCAAGTGTTTCAACACAAAGCCTTTTGGGAGTTGATTGTGTCGTCCGCTGATACTTTGAAAAATTTTATTCAATTTGTTATGAGTCAGAAACTAATGTATGTATATACAATTTACTTTTGTCCATTCATGAATATACCTCTATACATGTGTGTGCCGTTAAACATAGATGGCACGCTCCGGAGGACATTTTAAAAACAATGGAACATTGCATAGATTGTGAACAAATTCACAAGGAGCAGGTGGCCATTCAATTATTTGACCTATTGTGGAATCTGCCATTTGACTCGATTTCCATTCGGCGATCTGTGTGCGAAAGCACAGAGACGATGCTACGTACACTGATATCTCGAACGTCATCCCATCCTTTGTGTCTTCGCTTGTTCCAGCGCAAGACTGAAAAGAAAGTGACATTAGACGACTTATTGGCACGAGTATTGAAAAAGTGGATACGAGGTGATTACTTTGACCATCAGTCCTCGTTCAGATCGTATCATTCAAGGATTCTTCGCTTCTTGTCTCTTCCCGAGTTTTTCCAAACTCCGACTTGCTATCAAGAGTCACTTTTGGAAGATGTGATGCACAATGCCAACTTTATTACATTTGATGCAAAATACTGGACTGAAACCGATGTAAAGACAATTGGAGAATGCCTTAATCAAGAGTGGACGGATTTATCTCTGTGGGATCAACTCTTTGAAATTATTATGAAAATTCCAGAACAATTGGAATTTTCCCGGAACATCCCCAATCCTGTTGTCGAAGAAAAGCGAGAAGAGAATACGCAATCTGAGCAAGCGACGTCTTCTAATGATCCTCTAGACATGGACATTGACGAGGATGTTTACGATGACAACAAAGACGACGTAAAAGAAAAAGAGACTGTTCCACAAGTTCAGGAAGATACGAATGCAAATATAAATTCTCAAATTATGTGTCGTCGCTTGAGTTATTGCTTCAAATGCATAATGTGGATATCCCTATTAAATAAGGCCTCAGACAAAGTTAAGGCGTGCAAACAGCTGCTCCTGTTCATAGAAACGACACTACGAACATTGTTCCAATCTGTAGCCGATAACTCCATTACCGTGTATGTATGCCAATTTATTGCGGAGGATCAAAGCGCTTTGAGCAATATTAAAATATTACGAACGATTTTGTCACAACTGAATGATATGGATCGCAACATTGTGAAAACGTTGGAAGAGACAACAAAAAACTTTAAGGAATTTGCAGCGATGATTGGAATGTTCAAGCAAATGTTTGGCAAGTATCTATCATTGGAAGATGTATCTGTCCGATTGAAATACTTTAACGCATTTTGCGAGAATTGGACCTTTAAGTCGTTTCCCAAGTGTTTCACAGCGTGGGAAAAAGAAAGAGATTTGCTGTCTTCGTGCATAAAACCAATGCAAGTATTGATCAATTTACGTGAAAGCTCAGCTTTTGGAAAAATTTGGAATACTCAAAAATCAGAATTCAAACGGTCAGAGAATGACCCATTTTTGGATTTTATGACAAGACATTTTGACTCAGTCTGTCTCAAATGGAAGAGCCTGATACAAGACGTCGACAAAGAATTGTTGCGCTTTGAGGACTTGAAATGGTTTGAACCTTCAGGCTTGGCGGTGGAAATGAAACACTTATTTCCAGGCATTACAGAAGAAAAGCGCAATGCAATGGTTCAAAGCATTGGCGAAAAGACAAGGAAGGCAACACGTCTGAAGCAGATGAAAGCACCATGGAAAAAACTGCAAACTGTCACTGAGAAATGGCAAGCGTATCATACACAAAAAGAATGGAAAAAGGACGACAAATGGAACGAGTTTGTGGAAACGCTCGGCAAAATCGAGCAATTGCTGCAACAAGAACAACTACTGACAATTGAGGACGTATCCAAATGCTACGACAAATGCATAAGTTGTGTCAGTGACGTGGCTTTGCAAAGCGACGACTTTTTTGACTTGTGTCTAAAAAATGAAAAAACCATCAAAATTATCGCCACCGATGAAAACTTTTCCAAATTAGAATTTTTTGAAAACACAATGCAAACACTGGACAACTCACGAGAAAGTCGTTTTCAACAACTGGTCAGCTATTTGCGTGTGGTCAATGTGGAAATGCAAAATCGCATTTGGAAAGCCAAGTTCGAAAATGTGAGCGAGTTTGCCAAGATCATACAAATATTGCCACGATGTCAACCGGAGTTTGTCAGCAAATTTAGCAAATGCTGTGATGAAGATTTAGTTGCTATCATTCATTTGGTGGAAGAAGACGGAATCTTGCAAGCCGAACAAAGTCTGAACAAATTAAAAAAAGCCAACGAATGTGGTGAATGGAAATTTGCGACATGCCAGAAAATATTACAGATGCCTTCTGAAGAGGCTTTGGAAGCCACTACCACGACCCCCTCTGGTGCTGATACTCCAAAGGAAACACCCTCAAGTAACAAAATGAACAAGATTAGCACGTTGGCCGAACAAAAGGACCCCTTGGTTTTGCGAATTGATGGTAAAGACTTGAATTGTGATCAAGTGGAGCAAATCATTGATCAAGTGCTATTGCGATACTCCAAAAATGAATTGCAACCCATTCAACACATTATTCACCAATTCGAATGTTGCAAAGAAATCAGCGCATATCGAGTTGAATTTTGGAAAAAAGGGGGCCGCGTGGAACACGACAGTCTAACCCTATCGGTCAATGAGCAAACTCTCGCATTTACAAAACATAAAAAACAATGGCAAGATCAACTCAATGATTGGAACTCGACCCGAACCAAAATGAGACAGGAATTCCCCGTGCTTAACTATTTTTGTTTCAATGAAATACGATTGCTCATCCAGCGTTTGAATGACATTATTTTGTCGCGAAAAAATATTTGGGAAATATTGGGAAGCAAGTACGTGTTACCATTTTTGCAGCGAATTGACTTTGAATTTGAAGATATCCTGTCCATTCTCAATCAATGGAAAAAGATTTCAGTTGAAAGCGAAGAGTCTTTGCACCGATTCGGACAAATCTTGGATGGAGTGTGGCAAAAGTCGAACAACAATCGCATTCGAGTATCTTCGACGACATGCATATTGGAATTGGGTAAGCCAAATCTCATTGTGGAGCAAAAAGAGGGATTGTTTAGCATTTTGGAATTGTTCAAAACGCACGGAATGATTCCACGGTCCGAGCATGTGTTAATATGCAAAAGCACGACCACTGATGAGGAAATCGAATGTCTATTGTTCCGAGCGATAAAAGCTGCCGAGTATGCCATCCAACATCAGAGTCGAAGGGTGCCATTGTATTGTCTAGTTTGGCCGGAAAAGCTATCTCGAGAAACGATGGATCACACGTTGCGCCTATTTGATTCGTTGCTACTGAGCGATGAGGCGTTGGAGAAATTGCAAATGGCGCCATATTTATTCGCAATTGTTTCCTCGCAGCTGTATAATGAACTTTCCCAAAAGCTAATGCCCTTCCGAATTCCCGAGCGGGTGGCTTTGTCGAATGACACTGCAAAACAAATTTTGCCGCAAATGTATTGCGATAACCTCACCGCCTTTGCCCAACAAAACGCACGGCCTTTGGTGCAGTTGTACGTATCCAATAACGTTGGAATAGGGAAGACGTATAAGATTCGAAGTGAGATCGCCGCGATTCGACAATTGAATAACAATGTCCAAAATGTGTGTGTAGCGTTCAATAGTGGTACTTTGGATATGGAATTCATTATCAGACGACTATGGAAATATCATCCCTGTCACAATAAACATGATATAGTCCAAGGAATTGAGTCTATTGAAGCGAAATGCAAAAAATCGAAATACAAAAAAAATAATCTGATTGTTTATCATTTTGATCTTTCGTCGTGTATTTCCAATGAAATGAATGACTTCCTCTTTGAATTGCTCCTTTTGCAACATGTCGATACCAGTCTATCCATTTCCGACTGTTTTCATGTCAATAAAAATATGGCCTTTCTCATTGAGATCCCTTCGAAGCTGAACAATTCAAAAGATTTCCCCAAGGACCTGCTGCATGTACTGTTTGGAAAAATCGCATTTCCAACGATCCAAGTGGATGGCCAGTCCAATCCATTCCAATTTGGTAATGAGTCTCAATATGCGATCAAGTGGATTAAAGAATTTGATGCAGGTAGGTTGCAAACACAAGATCCCAATCCAATCGATATCCCGAATTTGACCATTGCCGAAATGGAGCAATTTATGTCCACCAAATTCTCGCACATCCATTCCATGACACCTTTGCATCGCATCACTTTTTTCAAATACTTATTCCAACAGTTTGAATGCTTGGCCGAGTCTCCCTTTTTGAGAAATGACATTCTATTGCAGGAAAATTATGGGATTCCTTTCAAGCACGACGTGACAAAATCCATCATTGAAATCAGTCAAGATTTCTGTAGACGCTTGTACAACAACAAGTCCGATGAAAAGAAAGACGATGAAA
>ASPP01020486.1:0-10338 GCA_000512085.1 Reticulomyxa filosa
TGATACATTTGAATGGCTTTCAAAAACTCTTGCATGCTTTCTTTGTTATTTCCATTTTTCATTTGTAATTCGCCCAACAAACTATGGATTTCTGTTAACATTGTTCCATTCTCTTTTATCGCATTTTCATTCACGTTTGGATTGGACTTCATTTTGGCAAGGGAAAGTTCACACAATACCCTGGCCGTCTCCAACGCTTCCCACGCAATTTCTCGGTCATCTCCACCACCCATTGCCATCGCCATTATTTCCGAAAAGGCATTTTCATTCAACACGTTATCGATTATTGCTTTTTCATTGTCATTGTCATTGTCATTACCATCATTATTGTCATCGTCATCATCATCATCATCATCATTGTCATCATCATTGTCATCATCATGATCATCATCATGATCATCATCATGACCATGGTCATGTTCATCCTTCATCTCTTCAGCGGTGGTACGCGTAACATCTTGTTCCTCGGCTGTCGTCTTCACGCTGTCGCCAATTGTCTCTGCTAACCCGTTCGTCGAGTCCTTCGTTTCTTCTTCCCGTATATGTGTTTCTTCGTCGTCTGTGGCTTCGTCCTTTTCCAATCCTGTGTCTTCCTTCTCTTCTCCTTTGTTATTTGCACTCACATCTCCATTCATCTCTTGCTTTCCATCTTCATCCCCATTATCTTCTTCTTCTTCTCCTTCCTCTTCATCATCTTCATCTTCTTCTTCCATTGGCTGTTCTGACGCTTTCCAACCATATTATATATACATATATGTACATGCATATATAATATGATATGTAAATATAACTCCCTATTTCTCCTTCTCTTTTTTTTACAACATGTACGTACCCATTGCGTCGTCCTTTGAGTCGGCCAACTTCAACAAGGCTTTCCCGTATTGCAGGAAGTACTTACTTAATTCACCCTCTGTTGTCAAATGCTTGTTCGCTTCTGACGTTCTGTTCACGCCATTTTCACCCGCATGTGCACATTTGTTCATACATTATAATATATTACAGAGTTTGGAAAATCCCTCTTCCTCCGTTGTCTGCAAGGTTACAGTAGATATTGACTCAACAAGAATTCCAACACTTGAGAGAGGAGAGAGACCGCATCTTCAAAATTTTTCTCTTTTAGTAATGATTCTGATTTTTCATAATATTCTGCATAATTTTGTACTGTTATAGCAAGAGGTGGAGAAATGCTTTCCTTTTCGCTGGCAGATATGACAGACATGATAGATTTATTTCGTTATGGATGGGAAATCCTTTTTTACAGAAAAGTTTGGCAAACAACGAGCTTGATACTTCAAAAAAAACTTACTAAAGGCTAAAGCAGACAATAAAGGCAACCGTATGCAGCAGTTAATTATACGTTGTAATTTAATAAGTAATGATTATTTCTGAATGTAGAAAAAGTAATGGAGAATACAAGCCAAACTAATGTACAATTGTTACGAAATAGGCTTTCAAGTCCTTTTCCAAGTTTTTTTCATTTTGGTACGCCTGCGCTAAAACACAGAAGTACTCGTTCAAACGGAGCGTCAAAGTTCCTACGAGACCACTCGCAAAGGTAGCGAATGGCTAAGACTACCTTCGTTATATTATTTATTGCAAGGCAAGCGTTGAGAAGTTTTGACCATCTTTTTTCAAAATTTTTTTTGTAGAAAAAGACTTACACTGTGTCTGTACACAGCACTTTGCTGGGAAACCTTAAGGTTGTCACAGAATCAAATTCTTCTTTTTGTTATTATCAAAACAAATTAAAAAGAAGATTTCAACACTTTGTAATGAAATATTCTGTAAAATTCAATTTTCTAAAATTTCTGTTATTTTATTGACGTTGTAAAAAAAGTGATACAAGGAGAATTCTGGAAATTGCATGACGATATCCAAAATTTCCAAAAAATTCAAACAAAAAATGCTGACGCTTGTAGTGATAACAAAATGGATAATTGAACAGTACCACCAAAAAATGATAAAAATATCAGAAATGTGTAAAAAACGCTCCCGAATGGATTTACGTTTCAAAGACAAAACACTTTTTTATATTTTATAGTTCAGAGTTCGTTTTTGCAAATGCATTCAATAGATACAAAAATTAGGACCTTAAATGAATGATTTGATATGAAGAAAACAGTAAGCTGACTACCCTAAAAAACTTTGTTTTTTTTTTGCACTAAACAAGGCTTTTGTTTCTCGCGTCATTTATCAATAAACCGGCCGAAGGCGTCAATTACGAATAAAGCAGAAAGATCTGACTTAAAGAAAAGGATATCATGCCAGAGCGTCTTCCTTATTACAAGTGGCTGCCTTTGGTAAATTTCACGATTGCAACTGCTGCACTATTGTTTCAAGTGGGGATCCTGTATCCGTGGCATAATGAAATATCAAAACAAGTCGATGAACTAATTGCCGTTGACGCTCAGCGCGCACAAGCCTCGGTGATAGGAACACCCGCACAAGGGAGCGTTGGTGCAGCTTCGCAAACAAGTAAGAAATGAAATAAACCTTTTTTTGTTGTTGATATATCGATCTTTTTTTTATCGAGGTTATTGTGTTTGTTTTTCTCTCGGACGTTGTGTTGAGCCAATTTATTTGATTGTATTTTTGGGGTAACAAAGTTCTTTTTTTTTTACTTTTTCTCCCTTTCAAAACACAATACCGCGTCTCAGACGCTTGTTGCGCTGATTACTACGCAGCACATAAGCTTTTAAGAAAAATTTTTGAATAAGCAAGGAAGTGAAAAGATGTGCCGGTCCCTTTATTACTTTGTTTTTGCAGGATTGGTAAGGTCGAATGGACCCAAGGGAAGCGAAAGAACGCAGCGTTCAAATACGTATACGGGACAGGGAATTTTTTTGTCACTTACATATTTTCTAGAATTTTTTGTGTAAATAAATAAAAGTAGTAGGAATGTCCACCTTTTGTCTCCTTTAAAAAGTGGATTTGCGGATATTTAAAAAAATCCCGATTGAAAACGGAGTTCTTTCGCACAACATACTATTTGTATTATTCCCAAGCCTTAGTTGAATGCTGCCTCAATACAAAAATGATGTAGTGACGACGAAAAGGGCAATATTTGATTGGTCTCAATTTAAAACATTATTCATTTGTTGTTTGAACTGGACATCAACAAAAATTAAATGGCTTGGAATTAAAAAGCTTCGCAAATTGAGCTTTCCACTTTTTTTAAAAAAGACAAATTTTATAACGGTGTTTCAGCATCAAAAAGTGCCATAAACATCAGTGGCTTGACTTTCGACACGATACCATTCGCTACTATTGGTTGAATGTGTCCCAATTTGTTGCAACATTTGGTCTGGCGAGCAATCGTGTGCATATTTTGAATCAATTTTCTTGCGGAAAGATTCACAAAGGCATTCTTTCATTATTTTTGGGTTCGTTGCACATAAGTTCATACTTTATCTTCTTTAAATAGCTGTTTTAACGCTCTTTCACTCTTGCAAGGTTGCGTGTCCACATATTCATGTATTGCGGTCATTACCACTGTGTATGTGTATCCTTTTTTTTCCATTCGATAGCAGTGGTGTCTAAAGTATTTTAAGAAAAGTTTACCACTTTCAAATCCTTAGTGAACTGCTTTAAATTTAAGTTTTAAACCCACTTTGCTCGGAATAAAGGTATTCGAACACAAGCTCTTACATTTTTACCTGCTTTGGCTTTTCATCCACTGTCGCGTACACTGTTTTTTGGTCCAACCCTCAAAACACGGTAGGTTACAAAAAAAACTGAACACGTCGTCGCACGAAGACGGTCGATTTTCTCTACCGAAAACAAACATCTGGTACTAATTTTCAATATTATTATAAAACTTTGGTAAGTAATATTATTTGTTTGTTGCTTTTTCAAATGCTTGTTGTTTTGGTATTATCGAACTTGTAAAGTTATGTTTTCAAAGCTTTTTTGAAGATTTAAGTTGTTTTCAATGATCGATATATAAATTCACAAGTATACGTGATTTGGTATGATTGAAAACACGATTTTCTTATTGTTGTTTTTGATTGTATTATAGGTACAGCATTTTTTTGGTATTGTAATCCACTAAATATCCTTCATTTTACATTGTTCTGTTGATATTGATGTTTTCTGTTAATTGTATCGTTGTAAGGAAAAACTAGCTAGCAATTTTGTTATTTATTCAAAAGATAGACTGTACGTTTGAATCTTTCATATACAAGACATATAGCAATTGTGTTCATTTGTGTCGAAAAACATAATTGTTAATCAACAAGAAATGTCCAGTTTTATCAGTCATCCATTATTACACTTTGATGATGCCTTCAAAAACACCCCCCAATTTTACCTTTGTCATGATAGTCGTGTGTCTTACACAAGGTACATGACTCTTTGTGCACCATCACACAATCTTGCACACCACTGTTGTCAACGCGAACTGGAATATTGCTTCTAACCCTCAAATGAATGTGTTCCTTGTCCAATCCTGCCGGCTTATATTACTTAATGGCGGGATTCAGCCAAACATCGTGCAATCGATTGGGCAAGTGTCCGCACAGTTTCGCAAATTCGTTGTCGCGATGTAAATTCCCAGTCATGTTTTGGTGTCCTTAGGATTAATACCATAGACCGTGAACAACTGGTATGTTGCGCCTTTGATACACACGCAACGTTACATATCTATTAATCAATAGATATTCACAATATATACATATATATATATATATATATGTATATATATTTATTTATTTATGCACGCGCAATGTATGGATTCGTTGAAAAATATTGTATGCAACAAACCCACTTTGTGGAAAATAGAATGATCTAAAATCAGTTTGCTCTACATAGCGTTTAAAGTGTTTTCTTTGGTGTCTGTAGAAGATCCCATGTAATAATCTCGCAGTCACAAATGAGTGTTCCCTTAGTCGACTCGAAGAATCTGTTGATGAAAGTGTTCAATGGCATACCATCCCCAACTGAGTTTTGGATTGGTAATGTCAAGTTTCTTATCATTGCTCGTGAACAAGCATTTGCTTAAAGCAGGAAATTTCGGATTGAGATAAGAAGAGCCATTTTCTTTTTTTTCTTCGTCCTCCTTGCACATTTCATAACAAGTATACAAATCAAAGCCAGTCAGAAGTTGTTGCATGAAATTTTTGATTTGTGTTTTTGGAGACTTTCAAATTGGGGTTTATTCATTTCTTTGCATTGATGCTGCTGCAAAATGTTCGATCAGATTGTCGCCCAAGCGCTCCATATCTTACCAGCGGCCTAAAAAAAAAAAAAAAAAAAAAAAGGGGTGGCACAAAACGCCAGCATAGTTTCATCATCGTCCAACAGATTCAAGTTTTTAAACGTGGCAATGCTTTCATAAGCTTTGTTCAATCTCATTGAATTGTTTGTATGTAATGCAATATTCAGTCGAATATAGCTAATCAATTTCTCGCCAACATTCTCTGCTTGCACACTTACTTTGCCTTTCACATCTTCTCCTTGCGCCAATTAGTCTACATTTTTAAATCATACCAAAAAAAAAAAAAAAGTATTAATATAAAAAAAAATGAATAAAAACAAAATAAAATAAAAATAAAAAAATTTTATTTATTTAATATACCTAATTTATGAGCTTGATCTTCAGTGATGTCTTCAACGAGTGACCATGCGTTTTCCATGTCCATAGCAACAAATTGATGCCATCCGAACAATTGCTTTTTAAACTTTTGAAAGCTTTCGACAAAAACTCTCGCTCGGTTTCAATAGCTTCGTAAATATGCGTCCGATTTCCATTCGTGGTACTTGACCACAAAGTGACTCCCCAACAAACGCTCTCCAAACGAATTGCTCTTCAAATCCAATGTTCGGATTTGCTTCATCAAATTTTCTATCTTTGTCGTGGTTGATCTTCGATTCAAATGGCTTGGCCTGGGCCTGCTCTTTGTCCACTTGTCCTCTCATGCCCGTTCCGCTCACATTCAGATCGTCGTACATTAAGTTCTTCTTCGCCTTGAATTTGCTTTGCCCACTGTCCTTGTCTTTCGTTATCTGCTTCTAACTCTTCCAACGCCTTCGAATCGTTTCAAACAACTGTTGTCTTCATTCGTTGTTAACAACGACCTGTTCCGTCGACGAACTAACAGTTGCCCTCCTGCACTCGGGCCTGTTGGGCTGAAGCGTCGAATACTCAGTACACCGGGTGATGACACAACACATGGCATCGATTTCAAGATGAGAGAGTTTATAACATTCGATATTGCATAAACACTATTCACAAGATTTGTGTGAATTTTTTTTTTGTAATATAATTACCCAAAATTAATGTTTTGAACTTTTTAATTTACTATTTTTGATAAAACAATATATACTTTCTCTAAATGATTTTCGAAAAAAAACATTAAATATTTTTCAGTATAAATGTTAATATCAATTAGTGATATGAAACAATTTTTTATTGTAAAATGAAATTAAATATATTGTAGTCTTGTAATAAAATGAAAGTTAAAAATTGTTCGATAAATCATTTATTAATAAAAAATGTAAAGTAAATTTTAAAAAAAAAGAATTGTATTGAAAGAACTTTTTATTTATAAGAGATTTTTAGACTAATTTGTATGTGACTTTTGTTCACCTTTAAAAAAAAAATCTATTATCATAAAATTATATTTTTTTTAGCTAATTTGTAGGTGACTTTTGTTCACCTTTAAAAAAAAATATATCTTTTATCATAAAAGATAGTTCACAACAAATAGATCAATGGAACGAAAGTTGTGTTTAAGATATACTCCAAGAAATACACTAAAACGACCATTGACACGTATGACAAGTTTCAACAAACATGCACACCATCTCATATCAAACACTATCGCTATGCAAAGCACAGGATTTTTACCGTATTAAAAAAAAACTGTGAGCATTACGTTTTGATGCTTTTTGTTTCTTTTTTGGCAATTATTTGACCATACATATATAAAGCTTATGCTTTACTTGTTTTTTTACTTTCCTTTAACTTGTCTTTATTTAAGTGTCGTGTGTACGTGGAATGTCAATCGACGGAAAAAAACCCATACAACATTTGTAAATTTATTCTGGGAAAATATCGATATTAGAAACTTCCTTTTTTCTCTACTAATTTTTTTTACTGTTTTATTTTTTTGATTTGGTGAAGTAGTCCTTTTATTATAATAAGATAAAAGGGATTTTGGATAAATAAAAACAAAGATATTTCCAATGTCAGTAATTGGCACTGTTAAATTATTAAAAGAAGTGGCAATTTTATGTTTAAATGTGAGGTAGATTAAAATTCAAAAATTTGTAACTTTCATAATGTCAAGGGAGCTTAACTCAAAAAAACGTTCCAATAAGCTCAAAATGCTTTTTGGAGGAAAATAATGATAAAAACAAATGAAGTGGGTACAACACATCAAACAAAAAGGTTTTAAAAAACTGAAGAAGGAGGGGGGAGTCAAAAAGAGGGGAGCGACAAAGAGAGTTTTGGATTTCAGCTTATATGTGCCCCTCTAAACTTTCTTCTCAAAAAAAAAAAAAAGGTACAACGTTTGAACTTGTTGTAAATGAAAATTAGGGAGTGTAAATATATGTTATCAAACCATTTCAAAAAAAAAAAAATTGAAAGGGATGAGAATCTATTCCATGTATTGATCACCATCCTCATCATACATGTCATCGTATATGTCATCGTTGTTATCATGTTCATCTCCCAATAAGGCCTCATCCGTTAACACACGCCACTTACGTTGCCTATCATCACTTGTAGTTGCAGCTGCACCTTTTCTTGTGACTCGTTCTTCGTCGTCATCATCATCATCATTAAAATCATTTTTTATTCCCATATCTATATCACCATCATCATTATCATTATCATCATCATTATCATTGTCATCATAATTATGGGATTTAGTCGATAATGTAGATCGTTGTTTATGTTTGTATCGGTCTGGAATGGATGAGTCATACAATGTTTCATGTTTGCTCTTATTGAGTGTTTTCAATAGATTGCTTCGCGATTCTTCTTCTACTTTCATTGTTTTGTATGACATTACATCTGTCGATGTGTCGATTCCACTCAACGATTTTTTCAGCTCTCGTTGTTGCTGTGCCACGGCACGGAAAAATGTCACCACACCACGTGTCGCGATCTTGCGCAGCAACGTCTCGTGTGCTATGTTCGTTACAATCGTTGGCTTTTTGTAATTCGCGTCACGCATCGCTCGTCTTTCGGATGCTCGCTTCTTCTCTTGTCTTCGACTCTCGACTTCTTCTTCCAATGCCTCCTTATCTTTGTTGCGATATTTCGATAATAGCCTTACATCCTACTTTTCCCCATACACACACAACCGTCCATTCCGTTGCCGTCCGTCAACTGTAACTTTTGATCATTCCAGTCTTTTTATTGCAATACAAACAAAAGATGTTTACCGATTCTTGCAGAATTCTATCTATCAGATCACCAAATTGAGACTCTTTTGCTGCCATTATATATTTATGGTTATTTATGAAAAAGGGTCTCTTTTACAGAACTTTTCTTTTTTTAAAAAAACACTTAGACCCGGTTTATCCAATTTAATAGACACTGTAGTGCGAGGCACTATCTCTTGGAAGTAACCTTTCAATGGGATTTGAAACCCTCTTAACTTTCCACATACACCAACTTATCCGCATTACATATTAATTTTATTAATTGAGTAAATTGTGATATGCATGTGTATGTTAAAGTGTAAAAATTTCATAAAATATGCTGTCTTTCGATTATTAAATCAAATATTTAATGAAAAATAGAAACTATGCGTTCTTATGATCGTTTCAACTTTCAAATCTAATACGGACATTGAAATGTTTACAAAACGGACAGTTGCTTCAATTATTTGTGGTCGAAAAGTAGCCAAATCTTGCTTGCAAAAAAAGGATAATAGTACTATCTATTATTCCACTCAAAAGTTTCCGCTACCTCTCCCTTCCCGCTTATTGAATGCAATCGGCATTTTCTTGTTTTCTTTAATAATTAAAAAATTGTTTGTTATTTAAATAATGTTTATATTTTTTCTTTTGAAATACACTTTAGTACTCTCATATTTTTTAGCACGCTTTTTAGCTATTTTGACAATAAGATATGTTTTTTAGCTTTTGGATTGTATCATTCGGTTCAATTGCGACCGAAATCAGACAAGAAGAATTATATCAATAAAACAAAAGGGCTAGGCGTTTTCTAGGTGACTTGATCTGTCATTTCGACAAAAATAAAAGCAGCCGATCAATAAAAAAAAGAGAAAAGCAAAGCAGTTTACGCGTCTTAAAAAAAGAGAAAAAAAATGAATACAAAATCAAGCAACGCTTTTCGTTTTTTTTTGTGCGCAGGCGGGAGAAAAAAAAAAAAGTAATGAGCAACCGGATCAAAGTAACGAACTTGCCCTACAGCTTCACTGAAAAAGACGCGTTGAGCCTATTCGGGGGTAAGTCCTCAATTAACGACATTGAAATCGAGCACGACAAAACGAAGCAGCAGTCAACCGCGCTGATTGAATTTGGAACTGTGAGAAGTGCTCAACTCGCTGCAATCAGTTTATTTTTTTTTTTTTTTTTTTTATTGTATTATTAATTATGTATCATTTTCTTTTTCATAAAAAAAAAAAAATATATATATATGTATATTTAGCAAAAGATCAAACAATATATGATGATTCAACAATTCGAGTGTATGTAATTTGGTGTGGAAAAGAAACGTTGGCAACGATAAAAATTTCCAATGTGTCATCGTATGTTTTTTTTTTTTTTAATACATATACATATATATATTTATATATTTATATACATATATATATGTATATGTAATTTATATGACAATGAAGGAATTTAACGAAAGATGAGTTGTATGATTACTTTATTCCATACGGGGAAATTGTGAATGTAACATTGGGCGAACTCCCGAGTGGACATGCCAACGAGAGCGAAAGGGACACGGAAATGGTGGCTTGGATTTCCTTTGCGGAAATTGCCAACGCGCTGCGTGCCCAAGAGATGGACCGCTCCATTATCCATGGCGCCAAAGATGACAGTGGCATTCGTGTTCAGTTGGTTAACACCGACTCGCGAGTTGCGATCAAGCCATTCTTTTTTTTTTTTTTTTTTTTGTCTTGGATAACAAATGCACAAGGGAGGGACCTCTCCACTCATATATATACAAAACAAAGAATTTAAAATGGAAACGTAGTCCCTTCAAGTACGTGCGTCATCCTTTGCCATACACAACACACGAAGCGTTCAAACAAAGTTGGGAATACCATCCAATACAACAATCCAAGTCTGAACCAATGCCAGAGATCGTTTTTGTCTCTATTCAATATATTATATATATATATATATATA
>ASPP01020487.1:0-15347 GCA_000512085.1 Reticulomyxa filosa
TAAATAATCTATTTGTCAATTCAACGTAAATCAAGCTGTCATAAATTTGTAATATGTCCCTTTCTGATCTCCAATTGAAAGCAGTCTTCTAATTTGCCACTTTCAGTCACAAACAACAGCACGTTTTTTGTGAAATGTTCGATTTGTGTGACTGCTAATTCTAGTTCTATTTGGGACTGCAAGAATCAAACAACAGCAACAAAGTACGATCACGAAACAAAAGCACAGAAATATCAAAACTTTTTGTTGTGGTTTTAATACCAGCACAGAATTTACAACTCTGACAGAATTAATATCATCACTAATGATATCATATTGTTTTTGTTGATTATATTTGTTTTCAAATTCCAATTTTCTGCAGATGACCAATGAAGAGCGTTGCAATTCTTCAGATTCAATGGTAATAAGAAAAGTTTTTGTAATGGGTGGCATGTTGACATGCATTACTAAAACCCAACAGTGGAGAATTTTTTTTTTTCAGTGCACATTGCATGAACTCGAACACATTGTGTTCCACAAATAGTTGGAACGTGTTGTATTTGCAAAACGTTCTTTTTCTGTCCGTCTTCGCCTATGTCATGTTGCAGTTAAACAGTATTCCAACAAGAGATTTTTTTCTAGCTTTGTTATTTTGAAGTAACAAAAACGAAACTTTTTGCAAGTGACAGCGTGACGTTTGAATCGTCTGAATAAAACGACACATTACTTGTGGATAAATTATCTTCAAGGGGAAGAGTTGTAGTGATGGTACCACCCAATACACCGTGGCAATCAATACTTTCATGGCAGATCAATATGAGCTAAATGAAAGAAATAACAAAAAATGTCTTCTTTGGCAAGCTAGTTTCATACAAAGTAAAAAGTTACCTTCCAAATTTCCAACAAATTAGCGCAATACTTATCATTATAAATAACCAAAAGAAAATGTTTGATTGATTGGTAGTTAACCATTTCGCATCTGATTGTTATCTTCATCAAATAACACAACAACGACAATGAGTTTTGTTTCAGTGGAAAAAAACAAAGATGAAGTTTATTCAAATAATTTACTTGTTTTGGACACAATTCCAAGCCAATGGTGTCGTTGGAACATCGGACAGCCGCAATTTTTTTATCATCAGATACACATATATGTTCACCGTTTTCGAGAAGCGGTAAAGCCAATGCCAAGTTTTCTCCTTGAATGGCATGAACATAAAATATTCGATCTAAAATATCTTTTTTATCACTTTGTGGCTGGATTACAATTTCAGTCTTAAGAACACATCTTTCTTCTTTCACATTTTTAGTGACCACTGTATCCATGATCTCAATTGAAATAGCACGAGATGCCACACAACCATACTCTTCCTCCCATAGAAAGTAGTTTGAATATAACATCTTGTCCGAATTAGGGAATTTGTCCACACTGACACGAAAACTCTGAAATTTAAACGGGATATACACGGTTTCCTCCGCTTCCACGACAATAGTGGCTACCTTGTCTGTTGAGAAAAAAGTTTTTTAAGATTTGGAGTGCCTGTATTTAATCTGTATTTGTGGAAAGACGTCTCTGTCACATCCCCGACTATTTGAAGTTCTGTGCGTATAAGTTTTATTTTATTTTATTTTGCCAACGACGTATAAAAAAAAAGAAATGTAAACAAACTCTATTTTACCTGAAACACTATCTTCAGACGAAAATAATGGATCAAGCACTTTGATCAAGAAGGTCTTTTTACAATTCCAAGGATTTGTAAACTCAAGTTCGAAATATATCAACTGACCAAACCTTGGACGTAGGATGTAGGTTTTGGATTTACCGCATTCACCTAATGATTTGGCTTTCATCTGATTCCGGTGCATTTTCAAATTTTGCAAATTCTCCTTTTTTATATTCAAATAAGAAGCACTCTCACCATCCAAATCGCGATGAAAGACTTGCAGTTTATTTGTCACATCGTGGATTACTTGCAAAGGCAGTATCCATTTGTCAGACAGCCTTTCGCTGCCTACAGTATATTGATAAGCTGATACTTTCAAATTCTGCAGCTGAGAGTTCAACATCGGGTCGCATTCGAGATGCCGAATACACTCTAAGTACATTTCCCCCCCCCCCCAAAAAAAATGCAAATGGAGGCCTTGTTGCGTTTAAAAAAAACAAACCAGAAGTGGAATTGCTTTGAGAGGTTTTAATCACAAGTCCAGTTAGTTCTTTGGCAAATTCATTGCTAATGTAAGATTTGTTCCAAGTGCTGAACATCTTTTTTTTTTTTTTGAAAAAAAATGTACGTTAAAAGAGTGATTTGTTTGCTCACTTCATTAGAAGAAACGCCCTTTTTTTACATAAAAGTTTACCAATGTCGTTTGAGAACTTGGCCGCTTTAATTGGTGCATTACTTTCAAGCCCAGTTTCCCACGAAATGTCGTTTCGCCAAAACTTTCAACATATTGCGTCTGCAATTTGTTTATCGATACTAACGTGTAAATCAGGAAATAGAAGAAGGGAAAATAAACAAATAAAAAAGTATACGTAAACAAACCTCAACAAGTGCATGCGAATGAAATGGGGTATTGCTATAAAAAATTGGTACATCCACTGACACTTCCACGTTTTCTTCTCCTTGCAACAAGTATTCTCTCATCGACATCCGGCAACTACCTTTTTTTTATTTTAGTATAATACACCAGATTAAGTCAAAAATAATTCATTGCTTTTTTTTATTATTTGTGGCTCATTTGAAAAAAAATTTGTAAACATTTGCATTTCGGAAAATAGCTACGTACCAATTTCAAACAAAGTTTTTGCATTTAGCATTCGAATAATAGCGCAGCCCGAAAACACACAATGTAGGAAAGAGATCTGTACAAAAGGAGAGTCGAGTTTTGGAAATATTTGTTTCTCTCTCCGCCATAAATGAGCCAAAAGGATTCAAAGGAATAAATAAAGCAAACAAAAAACCTACCAATTCTTCAGGATTTACTGTAAATTCAAATTGGAAAGGATTTGTGAAATCAAAACAATAAAATTCATTTTGTGGTGAAACGAGTTTTTTAATATCATCAGCTGCTTTTTCGGGGAAGTGCAATGGAGGGCTCATTACACTTTGTCCAAAAAAGTGAATCCCGATCCTCACGACGTCCATTGGGTACAGATACACCAATTGTGTTGTCACGCTTTTTTTTTTTTTTTGTCGTTTAAAATTTAAAAAAGTCCATATTTATTGAGTTTGTTTTAATTGTTTGGTTAAGTATTTACTTCTTGGTGATTGCATTCCGCAACATACCTGAAAGATGAAACAATAATGACAAATTTACGAATGCCGAATTGGGCCACTTCCTTTTTAATATCAATGGACTTTCTGCCAATGTGTTCTTGAGTTCGTACGGGCGCCATTACTCCTTGTTCACTCTTTGTAGATAACTCCAGTTTCTGATAAACGTATACGCAAACACAAAAGTACTTTTGCTAACCTCTTAAATAGAACCACCTTTTTATTGTTTTGGTTGAGGAGAAATTTAGAAAAAAAAACTAAAGAAAAGAGTATATTATACCTTAATATTCAAGAAGCTGTTATAAAAGATAGGTCTCTATTTGAACAAACGAATAGATTGAAAAAAAAAAGGAAAAAATAAAATTGTTATTTTTAAAAAAGACAAAAATGAAAGCAAAACGGGTAACCTGGATTTGTTGCTGCTTTGCCAAAGTGGAAAATGTGAACACTTTTTGCAGATTGGGAACCGGAAGCGGCTGAAGTTTCTGTTTGTTAAGATTGACATCAATTAGAAACTTAAAGGTATGATACAAATATTCTTTTTTTTTTTTTTTTTTTTTTTGTAGGCGTTGATTCAATATAACTTCGACAACAGGGTGTGGCTCAAGTTTGGATTCTTCTGTGAGTGGAATGGGGTGCTCCTTTTCGTTGTTTGGCCAAGATTCATGAAACTCGTTCGAGGTTTCAATTTCTTTGGACTCTGCAGTAGATCGTACATATATGAGAACAAACATGTCCCAGTAAGTGTTGTTGCACCCTATCTATCAATCAAAGTACGAAAAAGAAGAATACGTACCCTGATGAAAAGAAAGTTGTGTGGATGGCTGTGTCTTACTACTGTTCGTGTTTGCAGGTATGGCGAGTGGTTTGGGAGGCATTGTTGTGTCAACATGGTCACACGGAATTGATTGCTTTTTTTTGTTAAAAAAAACAACTTCAAGATTGGATCGTGCAAAAAAAAAAAAAAAAAAAAAGTGTTGAAACTGGACTCAGACGAAATGCAGCTGCAATTGGTTGGTTTGATTCAGGTAGCTTTATGCAAGGATGGAAAACGATCCAAGGACAGGCATTGGAGAGGTCCACTTGGGTTATTCGAGACCCGTCCAAACAAAGTGCTTTGTTGTTATTACAGTTGCATACATAGTGGCCCAGATTGACGGTATAACGATAGATTGGGGATTGTGGCTTTTCATCGGTGTTTTCTTTCCAATCTAGTGTGTAATCCAAGGCAATTACTAACCAAATACCATCATTTATCTAGTTTTACAAAACACAAACACTTTATCTCAATTCAAAATAAATCTTTTAAAAAAAGCAAATGTTTTTATATGTAGAAAAGTGTAACGTGAGCATTTGTTCGAATATCCAATGTTCCGTTCCAATTCAATGTGTGGTTGGTGTTGTTGTACTCCGTGTCTTGCTTGACTAGCTCAATTTTTAGTGGTTTGAATAGGTATGCACGTCCGTTATGCAGTGATATAGATAATTCGCGTGACACAATTTTGAATCCGGCTTCGTCTGTGCCTTGCACATTGGATATATCGACAAATAATTAAACAAAAAAAAAATGTGGTGATTATGCTCTTTTTATTTGTCGCTTATTTCTTAAACCTCTGTCCCTCCAAAATATTGTCTGCAAAAAAAAAAAAAAAAAGTATACGTACGTATATATATTTAAAAATATGTTACTCAAATAACATTGAGAGCCAAAGTCCCTGTGTCTAATATTGGTCAGATAGGATGTAAAATCTTTTTCAAAATGATGTGGCATAGATATAACAGGCTCTGAGAAAACAAGATGTATAAGCGGTAATTGGAATAATTGGCTCCACTCTGGGCAGTAAGGATTTTCTGGTATACTTTGTTGTTCTCCAAATCCATATACATGATTTTTAAATCCAAAAATGGAATCCACGGACAACAGATGTGCAATGTTTTTTAATTGCTTTGATTATTTTTTTTTCAAAATAAAATTGTATGTCGTGTATATGTATGTGTATATAAAGTTTTGCAAAACGTCTTTTTTTTTTTTAACTAACTTTAAATGTGTACGCACGAAAACATACATCACTTCCGGCACTTTGTTGTAGTTTCGTCATATCCTTGTCTTTGTTGGCCAACAAATAAGCGGTGATCCTTGAAACATTTTCATGGTCATTATTTTTGTTTCCACTTGCACTGGCCCAATATTAAGACCTTTTTTATTTAATAAAAATGCTTTGTCTATTTTTATTTTTCTCATTTATGTGCACATATGCTAAACTTGTATTAATATCTGCTAAAGATTTAACATGTTGAAAAATGTCAATGATAGTCCACATTAATCCTATTTGGCTAATCACAATTCCTTGTGATCTTATTTGAGCCGCAACTTCTAATATTATCCATTTTCCTTCATATCCAATTGTTTTTAAATAGAGCCAATAGTTCTATTTTTTTGTTTTGTTTGAATTATATTGACAATGTTATTTTATTTATTTGTTTCTATGCATGTATGCATATCACATATATGCTTGATACACTCTTCTTAATACCTCAATCGATATCGGTAATTGTTCCAATTTTGCTTGAATTGGAGCCGATTTCCAAGTTTTTCCAACAAAACAACCTTGAAGACTATCAAACAATGAAACATAAAGAATATTTCAATGTCCATTTCTGAGTTAGGAGCGGATTGCAAATTCTTTGGAATTAAAAATGCTGGAATATCGACAGGAGCCAGTTTTGTAAGACATAAACCAAACATATTCCATTTTAAGGTGCTTTCCACTTTCTTGTGCGAGCGTAAGGGTTGAAACTTGTGAAATATTTTCTAACCATTTGGTTATTTGTTTCTTGTTCAAAAAATAAACTTAAAAAAGGCCGTTGGTTATTGTTTTGTACCTTGAAATGGTGAAGGTTTTTGTTGTTCATTAAATTGCGCTGGTTTTTTTAACAAATTTGCTTCAATAACGCAAAAATTGGTCAAACCGATTGACAAATTTATGTTGACGTCAATGAAAGCATTCTCTTTTGTTAGAACAATCGGAGTCATGTTATTATTTGTTAAATGCTGATTAAAAAATTTTCAACTGTAATTTCCTCCAATTGAACACCAATGTGTTGCCGTTATTAAAGTTTCAAAATCATTTTAAAAGTTTATATAATGAACATTTGTTTATATAAGTTATGCAGGCATATTCCTTAAAGCATTGAAGTAGGAAAATATCTTTTTTGTTATTGCTGATAAATTCAGATTGTTAAGAAACTGCACGCTTGAACAGAGTTTGATTGGATTACTCACAAAATTTGGATAAAAATGAAATAATTTCAAAGTATCTTTAAAAAATAAATTCCTGTTTGTGCTTCACAAGCTGGTTGAAGATGTTGATAATTGATCAATGCAAATAATTGTTCATCTTGTCAAAAAAATCAATGTTTTGTCAGAATGATATGAATATTAAATGACTTATACTTATTTTCATGAAATAATGTACTAACATATATTGGCAGAGTCATATATTGATGTAAATTTGTTATAATTTTTTAGTGTTATCATTATGTCATGAAAAAATAAATTTTATTTTAAGATAACATTGACTTAAAAAAAAGTGTTGTTCATGTTAAATAAAATAAATTGTATATAATTAATATTTTTGTTTATACTGATCATTATGATTAATATAAAATATATATTTATATATCAATGAAATGTCCTTGACTTTATCAACAATTTATTTTATTTTTATTAAATAATAAAAACTTTGAAATTTAATTATATACAATAACATCATCACATTAATCACACTTTTTATATCATTCTCATTTTAAAAATTTATATTCCAAATTTTTTTTCAAATTTGTACAAAAAAACAAAATATCTCAGTCAATATATTTTTAATCTTAATAATTATCTTGCTACATCCAAAAATATAGTTTTCAATATGTTTAATTTATTAAATATAATTTACAATAATTGTTTTGAAATTTCTGTTTTATTAAATTTTTAGCGAAAAAAATAAACCCTTAGAGAAGGTATTAAAAATTTCATCGCATTTACAAGAGTGGATAGAGTTGATAGCATAATTTGCACGATAAAATTGACATGTCGAAGTACCTTTTTTTGAAGTGGATTCAAATGTTGAACTGAGGCGACTGAAGCATTCGCATAATTCGGGCAAGTAGCAATGGTTTTGGCTGAATTGGGAAGTTCATTGGCCAATGCCTTGACCAAAATCAATCGAGCGTCAAAAATTGACGAGAAGACGTTGCAAATCCTTATATCTGATATCGAGCAAGCTTTGTTAAGTGCCGATGTGAGCACAAAATTAGTGGAGCGTTTGAAAGCGAATATTCGCGAAAAGTTACGGCTGTCAGAGCTTCCAGCAGGTGTAGACGTGAAACGAGTCATCGAAAAAGTTGGTAACTTGTTTATTTTTTAAAAAAAGAAAAAATGAAAATAACGCAATTGGATGAAAAAACATGACTAGACTGTGATAGCAGAAATAACAAATCTGCTCGATAGCAAACGCAAAGCATACATACCCAAGCGAGGCAAGACGAATGTGATAATGTTTGTCGGTTTGCAAGGTTCTGGTAAAACCACGACATGTACGAAATTGGGTTATTATTACCGCGTGCGAGGATGGAAAGTGGGATTGGTGTGTTGTGATACGTTCCGAGCAGGTGCGTTTGACCAATTGGAACAAAACGCGACCAAGGCGAGGATAAATTTTTATGGCGACCGCAATGAGGTCGATCCTGTGAAAATAGCCCTGGAAGGGGTCAAACGGTTCAAAGAAAAGAAATTCGAAATTATCATTGTGGACACCAGTGGTCGACACAAACAAGAAGAAAGTCTTTTCGAAGAAATGGAAATGATATCCCACGCTGTGGTATGTCTTGTGTATCCACTACATCAAAAAAAAAAAGTATGATAGGCCCCTCCCTGATGTATGTATACGTGCTTGTTTTTGTTAAAGAAACCCAATGATACGATATTGGTCGTGGATAGCACAAATGGACAACAGTTGGAGGCGCAGGCGGAAGCATTTCGAAAGCGTGTGGATGTTGCCTCTGTAATAATAACGAAATTGGACGGACATGCCAAAGGCGGGGGCGCCCTTTCCGCAGTGGCGGTCACACAAGCACCGATCATTTTCATTGGCGTCGGAGAACATATCAACGAGTTGCAAAAGTTTGACACTCAGCGGTTTGTCAATCGCATTTTGGGAAGAGGAGATATCGCAACGATTGTCGAGGAATTGAAAGAACACAAACTAGACGACCAAAAGGAATTGATGGAAAAAATTCAAAAAGGCATCTTTACCTTGCGAATGATGAGAGATCAATTTCAGAATATTCTCAAGATAGGATCGTTGAGTTTTTCTTTTTCTAATGTCCCTTTCGTTTTTTTATTAGTAATTCTTCTTCTTCTTATTGTTATTTAAAAAAATGTGCAGGTTCAGTTCGATCATGCAAATGATCCCTGGATTAAATAACTTACCAAAAGAGTCAGAAGATGCATCACAACAACGACTACAAAACTTTCTGGTTTTAATGGATTCAATGACGGCAGAGGAGTTAGATGGGGACATTGCATTGATCGAAACAAGCCCATCTCGTCAAAGACGCATTTGTCGTGGAGCTGGAGTTCATGTCAATTTTATTTTTGAATTGATTATGGTTTACAAACCATTTGCCGGCTTTGCAAAGAATATGAAAAATATGCCCTTTGCCAAAAACGGAGAAATGCCAAAAAATCCTACCCAAATGGCAAATATGTTACCTGACAGCGTTTTGAAACAAATTGGCGGCATGTCAGGTTTTATGAACTTGCTCAAAAAATTTCAAAATGCTGATGCAGAAAGCGCTCTTCAGAGCATGCAAAATGTGCAAGCACGGACGAAGGGTATGCAACGCATGGCAAAAGCACAACGACGTAGGCGTTAAACACACGCGCATTATATCACTACAATTTTTTTTCTTTACGACTGTTCTCGTTTCGCTTTAACAATTAGCATTTATCAATTTAGTAAAAAATGTTCCTTTCAACAAAATCATATAAGATCAATACTTTCAATCTCTGACAAACAACAAAGTGATAACACTATTCCCTTTGAACTGCCAACTTATGACTTTATGCAGAAGTATTTATCTTCATCGAACTTTTCAAACACTTACTATTTTAAGTTTTTAAAGCTTCATTTCATTTGACAGTAATAAATAAAGTAAAACAAATAAATCAAAGATTCTTCAGGAATACACAACAGACCGTTAATTCAACAAGCTGTTTTTCTAAGTTTTAAAAAGAAAAAGCACTTGTTAAAACTAAATGGATTCAGTTATGTTTATCCTTTTTCATTTTATCAACATGATTTCGGGATCATTTCTGGCGCGATGTATCTTGTTGAAGTGTATACTTTGTTTATTTGTGGAAATAGTAGTTGAAGGAGGTTGGACAAAAGCAGAAGAGAAACAATGGATAGAATATCGAGTGGACCCTCGCTACGACGTCCCTTGGCTCGATTTGCAACAAGGCCAAGACATTCCCCAGTTAGGAATGGGCACATATGCATCCAATGGATCACAGCTCGTGGAAAGTGTAGAATTTGCCATCCATTTGGGTTATCGTATGTTCGAAACCTCGAGTAATTACGAAAATGGAGCAGATCTAGTTAAAGGCATTTCGCAAACTGGGATACATTTCCGACACGCGTTTATAACGAGCTCAATTCATCCAAATCAAATGGACTACGAAACAACAGCAGAAAACTTACAAAATATGCTCCGTCAATTGGGAAGAAAATATATCAACTTATGTTTACTGGACGGATTTGGTAGTATTGGCGACGAAGGAAAGAGCAATAGCGATATGGATGTGTATCAAAGTGCAAGTCGTCGTCAGCAAATGTGGAAAGCATTGGAAGACTCCAAAGATTTGGGAGTGTGTCTGTCGATTGGAGTCATTAATTACGAACTCGCACATTTAAAAGAGTTAATGGCTTATGCTCGACATATACCGGCTGCCAATGAAATCGAATTCCATCCTTATTTTATTCGCAACGATCTACTCGCCTTCTGTCGTACACATCATATTGTCGTTATTGCCTATGGGTCTATTTCTCCGAAAGGTCTTCTTTTTGAGCTTTACATGAATAATTATATACTTATATATGTGTACATATATGTATATATAATGTGTCTAAATAAAGTGCTTATCTTTATTACAATGCATGTTTTATATATTAAACAAAAGGTGATACAAGTCTATTGTCAGAGCCACTAATTATTGAATTGTCCAAACAATACCAACGCACTCCAGCGCAAATTCTGCTGCGCTGGGCTGTTCAGCAGGGGATCGTTGTCATTCCCAAATCGAATGACAGGCAACACATTGCTGACAATGCTCACATCTTTGATTTTACAATGCATTACAATGACATCTCTAAAATTTCTCAATTAAACCAAAACAAGCGCTTCTTTTTTGACTATTCTAAATTTCCTGCCCTCGATCCAAACTCTATTTCGACAAATAGAGAAGATTTGTAAAATTTTTACCCTTCAACCTCGAGTGCTAGGGAGATTACCAAAAACGCTTGCAATTTTTCCTTTGCATGCATATTTTGTGTCAATTCGGATTGTTTGCAAAATTCCATCAAAGAACGGTAAAAAAATTTCATTTAATATAACAATAACAAAATTGTACTAAACATGACTTATTGTGCTATATCGGTGATTCTCGCATTTGCCAATTATTAAGTGAAATTATTTAAAGTGAAAATAGATAAAATATTTAAATATGAAAAAAAGGTTATCTATTTTTTATTTTCACTTAGGGTATCTTCGGCGTTAATACTGTTTAATTCACTTTAGATTGAATTGAGCTGTGCTCAGATGTCACATTTGTGTACGCAAATAAAATATTATTTTCTAATATAAAGCTACAATTCTAACTTGCAAAGGATTTGATTTTTATAAACTGTTCTTTTTGTGGTAAAGCTTCAAGCCAAAAAATTCTTTTGCAAAATAGAATACTTTTATTCGTTAGCAAGGTAATTTTGTATAATGTTAGATGCAAACAAATATTGGTCTGATATTACACAATATGAAGACAAGATTTAGTAGCCAACACACTGAACACGCAATCTTCAGGAAAAAGGTAGATTGAACAGAACACATCAACTAATAATATTTTCACGTCAAAACAGCATGAATACGTTTGGTTATATTTTGTCTGCAGACTGGACACTCAGTTTTCCCTTCTTGGCGAAGCTCATTGTCACATTGAGAGCATGAGGCCAAATGAGAGCACGGCAAATAAACCATCTCTTTTTTATTTTGTAAACAAATGACACACTGCCAATAATTTTCCATGTTTTCAATTTCATCTGCTCGCTTCAGTGCTTTTTGTTTGGCTTGAAACAATGTGTACGTCCAAAACATCGCACCTTGGTTTATTTAAATTAAGGTTGCAATGTGACAAAAATATTTCTCTAAAAGCAGAAAAAAGTAAAGTTTACAAACAAACCTGCAACAAGACATGTAGCAATACCTAATGCGACTCTTTGTCTCGTCAGTTTGACTGTGATTTCAAGTATTTCATCGTTTTTTGCCTCCAATTGAGTTGTTTTCACTTGAATTTCATTTTGAAGTTCTGCTGCGACACTAACTACCTGATCTTTGTTTCTTGTCCCGATTTGATAGCCCCTATTGGAATTTTCTGTTGTTTTCTGTGTCAAACGCCGTCAATAAATAAAAGGATTCGAAACAAAGTAATCAAAAATCCTGACCAATAAATTAAAAATGGAGCGGCCAGAATCAATTCCGCCATTATTTAAAAGTGTGTATGACAAAGCTTTCGAACGTCTTACTCCTTTCCCTCAGAAACACCAAATTTCTACGCTTTTAAGGGCACTGAATGTCAACGCAAAAAGCGAATAGTTAGAATGTTACTCAGTAGTTTTTAATTGTGCATTATTTTTGCAAGTATCAGCTTATAAACAGGCAATCCTGTCTGTGCTATTTGATTTAGTTTTTACGTGATTCGGTATGTTGTTTATAACTTGTTTTTATTAAATATGGTAACGAAATTTTATCATTGGCAATAATTTTTGGGAAGAGTTTTTCTTTAGACTAATTAGCAGCAAAAAAGACAAAATGGTGTTAAAAGCCATTTTTACTTTTCCAGTGTTTCGAACCATTTTACAATCAAACCAGGTGTCATCTGTTTCGAGAGCAAACACTGACAACAAAAAACTGAGTACGGACGAGATTACGACGGCGTGTAACAAGACAAAACATTTTTGCATAACTGTGGAAAAGTATACCAAAAAAATCTTAGCATTAGAGGTAGTACAAACATTGTTGGTCGCCATTTTGTCATCACTTCAATCAAATCCTTTTCTCTTGCAAACAATTGTCCAAAAGCAAAATCTAAGTGACGAGCAAGCAGTACTTGTGACAAGTTATTGGATTGCAAATTATGTGCGGACATCAGTATGCATGTCAATATTATTTAGCACTATTAGCTGGTTAACAATTTGCTTGTTGGTAGTGGACCTACTATACGGTTTTTTTTTGTGGCAACACACAAAAAAAGAAGCGTTGTACATTCTCTATGGAATTAGCAAAACTCGTGCGGATGCTGTTGCAAAAAGCATTTTAATGTCTCTGTCAGTATTGCCAATGTCTAGTTATGGATGTGATCGATATCGATGGTGCAATAGCAACAAACCATCTTATCAAATTGATTATGCTTTGTCAATTTCAAGTTATACCAATATTCAGCCTATTATCGCTTCTGGCCAAATTACTTCATTACAAGAACACCAATTAGACTGTGCAAAAAAATTGGTAAAAAAAATGAACAAATGAAAACATTGATTTAATAAATTTAGTTTAATGTCTTTTTTGTTTTGTTTTGTTTTTTTGCTGACTCTTTTTTATTTGTGCTGTAAAAAGATGGACACGTCGATGGATGCAATACAATCAACGGAAGATGAAAGTGAATCGACAAATAACTCTTTGTTGCAACATGAAACGCGATATCTAAAACAATTAGATGTGACATTGTCCAAGTTGAGGCCATTTGAAATGAGAAATATGGAAGATGTTGTAGAATTAATTGTTCCCGCTTATATTTTGCTTTTAGTAAATGTGTACTTATCCTTTGTCGGTTCATCCATTTTATATGCGTTTGGAGCGTTACTTGTCATTTCCACTTTTTTTGTCATTTGGCACAAACTAAGCTTTCGTATTGGATTATTGGCACCACTCTTGCTTCCTTTAGTTATCATCATTGTTGAAATGACCTGCTTTTTGTTGATTTGTTCCGTGTGTACATTGTATCATTGGAAAGACAATTATTTATCACTTGCGACTGTATCGTTCAACATTTTGGTTGTTGTTTCTCTTTTTTCTGGTGAAGCATCACATAAAAAATCAACAAAGCTCTCTGTGTGATTCTGCCAACCACAGATTTATTTTTGTCTTTTCTAAATAAACAAAAAATCAAGTTTGTAGACAAAATGGAACAATTTCATTTTATCTCTTCTTAATACTCTTTTGTTGATGCAACAAGTCAGTGGATTTGAGCCACGGCCACACTCATACAAAATGTGTGTACGAATTTAATTATTCAAGTGAAAGTGTAATGTTTTGGGATCAACAAAAACTTACTTACTTTATCACTGACCTCCTCAAATCCACGAGCTTCAAGTCATGAATTTCCGAAGATTAAAAAAAAGAAACGACGAGGAAAGAAAAAAACAGATCACATAAAGCGATTTATTCTCTTTTCTTGTAATGAATATATTTTGTTTTCACCACTTCCAATATTCAATATCCGATCTGCCATTAAAAAAATCTTTGAAATTGGTAATCGGCCATCGTCGATTAAATGCCCGTTTCAAAGTTTTTGGTTTGTATTTTGCATATTTTTTATTGACAGCGTCCCAGTCCAATTTCGGATCTTTGATATCGACATTGTCATAAAATTCGGCATCCTCTTCAGGAATGCTCATATAGTACTCACATGTAGTTCTAATTAATTATAATGTTAATTGTATTTCTTGAAAATGGTTGTTTTAAACAAGAAAAGCAAGGGGTGAGAAAAAAAGAAAGGGATAGGAAAAGATGATTGAAACAAAATGCAAAGAGAGAAAGAAAAGGGAATAATACGTACGCATCAACAGTAAAAAAATATCCCAAGTTACAACTATCCTCAGCGAAATTGAATCGAACTCGGAATGGATTTCCCTGGCCCAAATTACACTCCAGAGACGGTATCTTTTGCAAATTGCTTATCATTAAGTCACGATCATACGCCCAACGACCTGTCTCGCCGTATCCGGGTACATGCCACCGACAATGAAACAAGTATAGGTCATCAACAGTCGCACCGTTTAACATATACATATGTTGATATACATGTAAGTCGTCTTCAAATTGATTTTTGTTCAGCTCGCTAACCGCGGTTCTTACCAGGTATACGACTTCAGAAAAGTCACTAAAAAAAAAAAGGGACACATATGCAAATAGCTGCTTGTTGTAATATGACATTATCACTTTTTTTATAAAAAAAAATGATCGCACCATAGACACATATGGTATATACAGCAAACCTGTGAATTAATTTTCCACGTGTCGCATGCAAAGGTAAGAAGGCCAAGGCATTACCCAAATAGCGCTTTGGAAATCTTTCTGGTAACCAACTTCGAGTGTTGATGACCATGGTGCAAATAATTGGCTCATCCATGGCATATTCTGAGTTTAACGTAGCACGTATTTTCCAAAATAACGCAGTGATGATGTCATTTGTCGACAATTTCATTTGCTTCAAAATAGTGGATTTCTTACCTCCACTCAACGCCATAGTTTTTAAATTTTCAATGTCTTGTGTTGTGAAATATAGTGTTTTTGGACACCAACGACGAGACGGCTGTTTCGTGGTAAGAAACCACAATGTGCGATCAATCATCCCCGCAAATGATTTATTCAAAATTACCGCGTCTTGTCTTTTATTTTTTAAAATTGATTTGTTTGTTTATTTCGTTTCTTTTATTATTATTACTTATATATATATATTTTTAAATTAACTCAAAAGTTTGAATT
>ASPP01020546.1:0-26484 GCA_000512085.1 Reticulomyxa filosa
TTACACAATGAATGTTTTACACAATTTTTCAAAAAATAAGATTTTGTAGTTAAAACGAATAACACTGAAAAAGTACATTAAAAACAAAAATAATCTGTATAGTGTATGGAAAGTCACCACATTACGTCCTTAAGTACTAACGGAACGGTGGGACCCCCAGTGGGTTAAACCATCTTCTTAGCACTACTCACTTTCCTCTTATTTTACTTATTTCTTTACTTGCGTTGTAATTATTCTCTTTACTTAACTTTCTTTTACTGAAATTACTATCTTGGAACTAAGTTCCTTTCGTATTACACTTAACCTTCTCACAAGTCCCACAATAGCAAAAATTAATGACCACAAATAAATTTTATGTTAAGAATGTTATTAATTTAAACGAAGATATTTCAAATTTGATTTTTTAATTTTTTTGGATATTTACCATTGTGTATAAATTTCTCGGTTTACGCATTAAAGATTATTTACTTTTTTGCATAATATATCACTGTTTCAAATGATGCAGTGATAAATCCACATTCTATCTTTTTTTACTACGATTATCACCACTGCAAGCTGGCCTTAAATCAATTGTGATAAAGGTAATAATGACTAAAACTAAGATATAAAACAAATTTTAAAGCAACATTTCTTCAAATAAGATACATCAAATGAATTTGATAATTGCTTTTATTCAATTATTTTTGTTTCATTTTAAAAAAACAGACCACAATGAATTAGGACAAAAGAAAAATATCAAAAGTTCCGGAACAATGATGGTTGGCAATGGAAGAAATGCAGTGTTGTTTTGGGCTTATTTTTTTTTACGCCCCTCGCTAATTCACTTTACATTTCTCTAAAAGAATACTAATCATGCTAAACCAAGAAGAGCAACTTCGCTATGACGAAGAAATAGCACACCGATTGCAACAAGAGGAATTGCATGACGTGTTAGCAGATCATCAGTACGACAGTCGTGATAACTTTGATATTTCAGCTCCATTGCTGAGTGGCAATAACAATAACAGCAACAATACAGGAGTTAGCAGGCTTTGTCTAACTTTTTCTCTGCTTTGCTTGCTCGTAAAGTTATCCTGAGTTGATCGAGACAGTCTAACTATTTTATGTTTGTGTAACAGAACCCAAACAGAGCCCAAGGACAAATTAGAAGGAATATCTTTGACAGTGTACGTGAGGCTGACACAGAATCACCACGAATCTTGTTGGGCAGAATAATATTTGCACTGATAGAGGTTCGAGAAAAAAAAATCAGTATTGTGATCATTAGAATATGGGTTCAAAAGAACCCCAATGTTTTTATTTTTAAATAGAAGTTTGAATCAATGTAAAAGTAAAATGTTTGTACAACCCAATAGATGATTACTACAACAGTCATATTGTCGACAGGATGGGATCAGTCTTGCAATCAACCATTGAAATACTGGTTATTGGGCTACACTTCCAGATTGTGCGTTGCGGTGCCTCTTCGAATATTTATGTTATGAATCATAAATTAAAAAAAAAAGAAAAACAAAACAGATGTAACAAATGAAGTAAATAAGTAAACACCAAAAAATGTAGGTTTCGGATCCGAAGTAGTACAGATGCGGAAAAGCGTGAAAAAGCCGTAAAGGTACATACACTTGTGTAGTGTGTTTAGAAATTGGGAGGAAAAGCATAATGAATAATAAGAGAAGAAGGAGAGGGGGGGGCGGGAATGGGAAGTAGCAAGAGGAAAGAAAAAAAAACGCATTTTGAAAAAGAAATGTATGCGACTGGTGTTTGAGCATGACAGTTTTTACGAGGACTTAACATACTGACCTTTTTATGGTTTTTGGTGGGACAATCGTTCTTGTTTTCCAGCAAATCGTGTCAACAAAGCGCCCCTGGTATTTGGTATTATTGCTTGGTCATTGTTGTTATTGTTTATATCACCTTAGTTACCCTTTGAACACTACCGTCACATTTTTTATGCATATATATAAACATATATACATATTTATACGTATGTATACATATATTAAAATAAATATGGACAGACGCTGCCGTTCTTAATCGTTTTAGCAATCTGTATATGTCTACCTTGTGTGTTGATTTTATTTCGATTCTTTGCTGAGCCAGAAGGGGCCAATACACAAATTATTAAAAATTTGCCGAAACGTGTATTTAAAGAAGCTGACGTAGATAAGAAGAAGTTTGTTTTTTTACTCGGTTGAGAGGAGGGAGGGAAACAAAAAAAAAAAAGAGGAGCGCGGGTAGAAAAAGAGAATACGTATGTATGTGGGACATTGTGGCTGCAATAGAAAAGAAAAGAAGAAACATAATAGTATGTTGGTAAATGATACTGAACAAGACGAAAATAGCAAAGAGGACAACGAGGAGGAGGAAAATGCTCCAGCGTGTGCTGTTTGTATGGCAGATTATGTGGAAGGAGATGTTATTAATACTCTGCCTTGTGGACATGAGTTCCACAAAGATTGTGTTGCAAAATGGCTCCCAATTAAAAAAATATGCCCTCTATGTCGTCATGACATAACAAAGAGAGAAAAGGCTGCTCCTTTAGCAAGCAATAGTGCAAACAATGGTGATCGTTTACTTGCAAATGAGCATAATAATGAAAGACCAAGTGAAGAGGAAGTACTTGAACAAACATAAAATAAAAAAAGGCGTATGGTTTTTTTCTATTCACTCCCATCTTCTTCGCTTAATTTTTGATCAATCACGCTATGATGGGATACAAAAATTCGAGAGCTTTGTTTTCTTATTTTTCTTGCTGTCAAACAAACTTGTTTGAAATAGCAACGTGACAAAACGTTTGTCACAAGACACGCGAGAAATGTGATATTTGGAGAATACAAAGACAAATGTTATTTTCTTTTTTTTCATGATTCAAATTCTTCATTGAACTACACAATTTTTACTACGAAATTTAAGAGTTGCCACTTTTGGTCTTGCAAAACAATTAACGTTTTGAAAAGTTTAAATTTTTTTTAAATTTTCCCTTCATAATAATATTTGGGCATTTCACTTGACAATATGTCTGCAACCAATCCCAAAACCCTGTTAAATCAATCAAATGCTGCAAAGAAGCAACCAACTCCAGGTTTAATTGCAAAATCTCTTCATGGGTGGTCGACAGTGACCAAAATTGAAGAGAATCGCCAAGTTTTTTCGCATTTGCTTTTGTTCAGTCTTGGAATAGTGGTAATTCCCATTCTTGGAACAATTTTCTGCAAAGACTATTTATTAGAACATGTATTTCATATCCTTGATGCTGACACTCGATTGAATATCTCTGCAATTATTGGGGTAATGCTAGCACAAGGCGTTGGAATAGCGTATGTAATATTTTCATGGAGCGGAGACGATGCCAAACCCAGTATTTTAGAGAACGACGAACAACCAGGTAGTCAACCAAACACTGTCCCAAACACAGAAGGCATACCTCCGGCCAAGCCACCTCCCGCTCAAACTGAGGACAGCACAATGTCTGAAAGCGAGAGCGTTGAAAATGAAGATGAAGGGGACACCGAAAGTGAACCCGATGAGAATGCACATCTAAAACAAGAATAATATGACTTTTATTCTTTCTAATGTCACAAATTTGAGAGTTTATTTTTTTTTCCACTTGGAAACTAAGAATCTTCGACTTCACAATGCTCTTCAATGTTGCGCTCACAGACAGTTTTTGTCCGGCTTTTTCATTTACTTGTAGCTGCACTTTTGCTATGTCCAGTGGGTGAATTGGCAACCAATCCATTGCTCCTTCCAGACATGAGATTAAAAATATTATTCAAGTTGGGAGCTCTTTTGGTTTGGTGTTTGTCCAGTTGCATCATTCGATGGAAGGTTTTTTGTTGTCATTTTTTTAAGTCGTCAAGAAAAAGGATTTTTCTTGACCAGGCGCAGCGCTTAGATAATGTACAAACAGTATTTTTGTTGTACTGTGATTTGTTGTATTCTTATTTCTAAAGTTTTTAAAACAACAAGACAAAAATTTGAATTTTACAAATAGTAATTTTCCTTAAGAAAATCCTGCAACGATAAACATATAATACCAAAAGGAAGAACAAATTGCTATGTGATTTTGAAAGAGGAAAAAAAAAGCAAAAAGAGTGCAGCAAAAAGTGTTTGAAACTGATTGATGCAATTGTATCACGATATCGGAGGGAACTCTTGTAGAAAAGAACGGTCATGTTCAAAAAGTCAAATCACTTTTTTCCTTCTAAAGAAATTATAATTGCATTGGAACATATAAAACACTGCATCAAATGGAAATCTGTTCTTCTCCACGAAAACATTTAATCCTAATTATCTTTTATACCTTGTTACTTTTATTAATTTTGACAATATAATTTTGGTGGACAAATTATTTCATTGTATTATTATGTCATTCAAAAAATGTAATCACAAAACTAGAAATCAATTTTTTTGAAAGATTACGCGAATTTGTGAAGAATAAAATATTTTGTAAAAATTTTTTAAAAAGTGTCATGCAAGTATATTTGAACAGTATATATTTATTCTTGTATTATGTATATTATGTAAATATGAAAAATATATTATATTGAATGCATTTGACTTGTACAATAATTAGTTATATTTTCACACAACAAACTCGATTTTAAAAAGTAATTATATGTCCTGGTTCCAGCACATTCAAAACACTTTTTACAATATTTTTAAAGAAAAGACTTGCAGTTAAAAAACTTCAGTTTGCTAATAAAATTTGTTAATAATTGTTTTTTTTACATTTGTTATTGAAAAATTTCTGTTATGTTAAGAAATAATAATAATTTTAGTGGAACAAAACAATAAAAAATTGATGTCACAAGAAATTAAAAGGAAATGTTTTCTGTGGAGAAAGTAATTTTTTTTTAAAATAAGTTTGGTCTAAATTTAGCCAGTAGTAAATGTGGCTGATTTACAAAAGTGTGGACATAACATCAAATGGTTACCTTGTTGCCGTAACTCAAACAAAATAAAAATTTTAAGTTGTAAATCTTTTCCCACGTGCGTTTTTTAATCATGTCTAATGATTTGCAAACTGCCACCGAACCTCAAATTACCAAAGCAGAAATTGAAGTCAATACAAATGTTGAAACAACAAACAAAACTGAGACTAATTTGACATTAATGGCAGAAAAGCTGGAAGCTTTGTTCAATCAATACGAAAAAAACATTACCAAACTCGCAGAAATGAGCGATTGGAACGAATTGCTGCATACCGGCATGCTACCAAGCAATCTTAATGGTGGTGATGTACAGTTGGTGATGGATGCAACAAAATTTTCGGACATGGAGGTGAGCGTGAAAGTACCAGCAAAAGAGTTAAAATATTATAATGGTATCAGCAGTACGAAGATGTTGTCAGCTGCTATTCCGATCACGGGTTTGTCAAAAAAAGTGACACTACGCGATTTACTGACAGTTAAAATTAAAGCCAGTCTAAATTAAATTGACGAGCCCAAAAGGGGGAGGTGCTAAAAAAAAAGCAGAGAGAAAGAAGAAAAACTATGATTTTGAATGGTGTATATGCATGTATAACATAAATTTTTTTGTTTTTAATTTAAGCAACAAAGAAAGGGGTCTCTCTTTTTTCTCCCCTCCAAAAAAAAAAAAGTACGTACATACACGTATAATATATAAAAATGTACAAATACCTAACAAAGGAAAGCGCGCAAGTGGAAGCATTACGTGAAGAATACAAAGGGTTGAAACAACAATGGAAGGAAAAAGAAACAGAGTGGACAGAAGAAAAACAAGTGTTACGAAAACATGTACAGCAGCTGCAATCAGAAATGGAAGCAATGAAAGCAGAAAATGACGAGATAAACGCAGAACTGACTACATTACAACATATTAACTCGGATTACTCAAAAGGCAATGAAGAGAAAACTCTTTTATGTAAGCAAGTATCCGCGACGGAAGACGAAATGCGTCGGAAACATGAAGAATTAACTCGTGCAAATCATCAGCATGCACATTTGAAACAACAAATAGACTTGCAGGACAAAGACAAAAGCGCAGAACAAGAGTACAATGTTTTGCTCAATGAAAAGCGGTCCCTGACTCAATATATTGAATCCATCAAAACCAAAATACAATCTTTGCAAACTAATTATGATGAAATATCTGAAAAACATAAACAGACGCTGTCACATATGGAGGAAGTGGAACAAACTTATAAACAACAAGTTAATCATTTTTCATCTTTTTTATTCGATTATTTAATTGCCTACTCCTTTTTTTTTTTAAAAAAAAAAAAAAAAAAGAATCGACCAATTGGAATTTCAGTTACATGAGCAGAAAGATGAGACAGAGGTTTGTGTTATTATGTTACTTATTTGGTAAATGAGTCCAATGCAATAAAAAGACATTGACGGGGCGAAACAAAAACAAAGGAAAGCAGCTGGCAAGACACAACCGATGAAGTTGGAAATCCAATGGGGTATTGCAGAGCTCGTAGTCCATCCACAGGTGATCGACAGACTTTAGATCCATCCGATTTTGATGCCTCTCGATCTCAAGTTAACGTACTACATTATGATCCAATATACAAATGATTAAATCAATTATACTTTTTTTGTTTGTTTGTTTTGCATATGTGATTTGAACATACTCTCGAAAATACTCAGAGAGAAATCATAATATATTACCCACCTGAACTCATGTCACCACAAAGAGAACAAAAATATTTTAAAGAAGACAGTGTCGAAATTGTTGAAAAACACAAACCAATAGCTGTTCTTCCAACAGCATCCAAACCCAAAAAAGCAACATTACCACACACAATTATTGAAACAATTGTCAAAAGTGAAATGGATACAGTGAAGCAAATACTTAAAACGGAGCTTGAACAATTTCGGCAAAAGCTTCAATTGTCAAAATGGACCCCTCCTCCCAAATGGTTGTTGTATGGTCTGATTTGGATCTCACTTAGCCCAAACGTAAAAAACAGAAACAGAGTGATAATTCTTATGCTTGCACTAATTTGTTGGATAGTAAAAATAAGATCGTAAAATAACCAAAGAATGCACACATAAATAAACTCAGACACTACCATCCAGTATTGATTCATGTTACTAGGAACTACATTTATATTTTTTTTGTTTTGTTTTTCCTTATTTTGTTTTTTAGTATGTCGTTCGAGACATGAAAATTTTTTGTGGCCTAAATTTGAAGTGATTGTACAACTAAAGAAGAATACGATTTAAAAATTGATGAATGAAATTTTGTTTCTACTTTTTTATCATTAGATCTTTTTGTGTTCAAGTTCTTTTCTTGTAGCTTGATTCCAAAAAGCTAATGAATACAGAATTAACAAATATCAGGTTATAATGAGTTTGTGTTTTTATTCAGTTAGAAATTGTTGGTAATGATATTTGGGCGACATCAAAAACAATATTCAAATAATTTGTGTCTTTTGAAAGGTGGATGTTATTCTTCATCTTTTGTCAATGCAGTGAATCAAATAATTAAAGATATTTTAAATTTTATGAAAAAATCTTGTTCTTGTATCGTTTTTACACAAATTTAGTGCAATGCAAAAAAAAAATGCTGAATGCAGTATTTTAAATGCTATAATGTTCGCTTCTAACACGTTTCGGATATGCATGCGAACAGAGTACAAAAAAAATCTTCATTTGATATTTAGCGCACAGATATCATTACGATTAAGGAAATTCAAGTTCACACTATCACACAAAATAAGAAAAAAGGACATTACTTGAAACATTGAATTAAATACATCCAAGATTAATGCCTTTGGAAGGAAAGACAGAAACAAAAAAAATAGAAAAAAGTAGAATCTAAAAAACTTAAACTGCCGTAACTCCCAAAATTGGACGCAAAAGAAAATCATTCTCACCCAAGACAACAATCCATGACGAAATTGACCAATGACATTTGAAAAACCGCTTTACACGTAACGTTCCAACTTCCTTGCAACAAAAGAGGAAAGGGAGGAACATTGTGAATATTGAAATATCACAAAAATCTGTTTTATGCTGTCATTCGTACAAATTTTTCGCTCCTCTTTTCAAATAAACTTTGAGAAATTCTTTCATATCGGCAAAAACAACTCCGACAAACACCAACATGAGAGAAATGACAACTTCGAGTTTGGCAAGCAAAGCAGTGTCATTTTGAGAGGATAAATAAGTGTAGCACATTTCAATTTTGGAACCATAAGAGCAAATTTGTTTTACAAGTTCTCGATACGTAGAATTATCATATACTTTGCCATGAGATTTATCTTTCAAACTTTCCCAAAGTTTCCCTACACCTTTTTGTTTACATTTCCTTGCTGATTTCTGTGCATACATCTCCAAAATCGTCGAAACTTGGAGAAGCGTGGATTGGCAGTCGTCTATTTTTTTGAGAAAGAAATCGTTGTTCTGAGGGATGTTTTGCTGCAACCACGAGAAATCAGTTTCGTCGCCAAATGTATTTTCTAAGCATTTGGCAACAACATGAAAAGTGTCCAATTTTTGGTCGTATTTGGACACCAACACTTTGTTTTGTGCCCAAATGGCCTTTGGAATAAATAATTTGTCATTTAGAAAAGCACCACAAGTAATCGATTTTGCAATGATACTAAGAAGTGTGCAGGTTTTGAGACATTCGTTTGTTTGCACTATCAAATATTTTTTGTCATCTTTTTCGAATGTCTCTTCAATGAAATCAATGTCAGAGCCCCGTTTTTTGGCCAACCGATTTAGCACCTTGATATGGGATGCACCATACATTCTCGGTGTATGTGCCAGCTGTTCCAAGTTGTATGCGTACTTTTGTAATCGATGTTCAGTGGAAACGTGGCTGGCCACATTGAGCTTGCGAGAGACATCATAAAAAGAAGTAGGCCCTGCCATGGCCCGAAGCACTCCATTTTGAGCCACCAAAACCGGAGGCACTGCATAAATATAGCTCTGTTCTGCACTCTCACACATAACAGTGCCGTCTCCAGAGTCGTTATTATTTCCAACATTTTTGGAGCTGGAAGCGAACAGAAGCGATAATGGCGTGAGTGAAATTTGCGAAATGCTCGAAGTTTTTCTTTTGCGTTGCATTTTTTCTTGATCTAGACCATAATGTGAAGAAAAAATATCCTCTTCGTCCGAGTCACTGGCACCCCATTTTTTTTCCAAGGCCGCGTCGATCGATTCAAAGCACACGTGTCGGACAAGACAATGCTGTCATTGGTCTTGTCAAGAGTGTTCAAACTTTGGATCGCTTGGGCGCAAATCACCAAAAAGTCATCCCTTTCCACCGAAGAAAACATTCGCAATGTTAGGAACACGTCGTCTTTGTGGGCTGTTTTTTTACGAAATTTCACTTCTCTTGCATTTTTTTTGGGAAAGATATTGCATTCGAGCAGCGAAAACTGTTGCGAAGGCTTTTCTCCATTTTCCCAGTTCTGATGTGACTTAAACAGTTGCAAGTCGAGTCCCGTCAGGCCAAAGTATCTCACGCAAGGCAATCGCATTCGCTTGCTTTTCTTTGTCACATAAGCTGACCAAATTAATTGGCTGTCCATTGACTGGTTATATTCACTCGATTCCGCTATTCCGTTTATTATGTGCAACATCATTGCGCATTCACTCTCACTTGCAAAGGACAGCAAGAAATGTCCACTGAGTTATATACGTATACAAATGTAATATGTATATATACGTGCACATTTTTTTTTTTTTTTTTTTTTAAGGGTACTTAAGGAAAGTGTATCATTCATTAATTAGTAAATTGAATTGCTATATGTTTACGCACGAAGAAAGGATGAGAGGACATTAAATTATTTATTTTTTTTTTTTTTTAAGAATGAACACGACTTGGAGTTTGAAAACCACACTCGCAGCATATTGTCTTTTGCGGACTCGAAGCATGCCCCCCCAAGGGATTGAAATGACCTTGTTTGTCGGTATTGCTTGTTATGGATCGAGTCTTTATTGTGCTCAAAAGAAACGTGGTGGTCTTTGGAACGCACGTAAAACAACTTCTTCAATTTTTGTATCCCAACCATATACTCGTGATTTGGAAACGCTTTGCTAAAATGTCGAACGTGATCATGGTGGATCACTTGCGTTATTTCTTTCTTGCCTGCACGCACCACGCTAAATCGGGTGAGCTTAAACGTTATTGTCTCATGTGTTGCCAATAATTGCATGGCGGCGTTGTTATGTTTGTCCAGCTCTGATGATATCACTTGTCTTGAATTCATACTCTCTTTCCAATTCATATCCTTACTTATGTTTTCATTTGTTTCTGTGCTTTCTGTTGTTACTATTATTTTTTTTGTTTGTTTGTTTGTTTGCTTGCTTTGCTTTAATCATGAAAAACACACAACGAATCAACATTTGCATATTATTGCACAAAAAACTTTTTTGTTTGCATTGATCTGTATACATTATTTATCAACTGTTGATCTCTTCTTGCGAAAATTGCTCTCCTTTCTCCAGTGCCAGCTTAGCTTTTATCTCTTGGCAGATTTTTTCGAATTGTGCCAATTTTGCTTCCAATTCGGACACTCCTGGTTCTTTCAATTGTGTATGTGTGTACCTTTCACAAGATTAGCCTGAACAAGCTAAAACAATCACACATTATCTTCCACCTAGAGTTGACAAACACGCGACGAAATCAACTGCGTTCAAGGATATATGACAATTAGGACACTTTAATTTGCTTATATCGGAAACTTCCATTGTTTGAAACACTCTTTATTGCGAAGATTTTGTTTCCTTTTTAAAAAATGGCGTTCCCTTTTTCTCCTTCATCATCAAAAGTTCGCTCTTTTACCGAAAAGAAAAAGATGGCAAACAATTTCATTTACCATGGCAAATTGTTATTAAAAAGGACGTGTCAACAAAGGCACATTTACAAAGCAAATTGGGGGGAGAAAAAAAGGAGATAAACAAAAGACTACAAATAAAACTGAATATCAGAAGTCTTGTGGCAACAACTCTCCAATCAATAATTTTTTTGCTTTTTTTGTTTTTTTGTTATTGTATGATACATCTTCGAAAAGGGTCCGCATATGTTGTCTTGTCGATCAATTAGAATTTTCAGTGGTAGAAAGGTCTCGCTCGTGAGCGGTGAGCTCAGAAGTTTCAATCGACACTTGTATAGAATGTGTCGCCAACGGCACATTCAAATTTTCATTAGTTGTAGTGGGAGGTATTGCATCGAGTTCGTGCTGGCGTGCTGTTCCAGAATGCGAGTGATCTGCGTCGCTTCCACTGCTCTTATCGGTAAGTCGTAAGTTTGCGTTGGACGATGCATTTGCTTGAGCTTGTGCATTATTTGTTGGTGTCGAATTTTCTCCTGTTGATTGTTTTTTGCTTCCTTTTTCGCTAACGCTATTTTCTCGGTTCTCGGGTATACCACTCAAATCAGTGTAAATTTTTTGAGCAGGACGTAATGATCGATTCTCCTTTAGAGAGCCATTTTTACTATCTATATTAGAGACCTCTCCAGGGACATGCAAAGTGGACGATTTACCGTGGCTCAATCTTGCCCCTGCGTCATCTCCAATGGAAGAAGGCATAATCTGAATCTCTGGGCCTTCCTTTTGTCCTCGATTGGAAAGGCCATCTCGGTTCGACATTCCTGGAATTTGTAAATCAAAGGCACCAAATGCACTAACACCACGAGTATGAAAAGATGGGACAGACAAGGGACCAAATGCTTGCGGTGTCGTACTGCGAAAATGTGGCGATATTGGAGCTTGTAATAATTCTCGTCGAATTCCAAAATCGCCAGTACTACGAGATTGTGTTGAACCCACTTCGAGCATTGCAGAAAGTTGTCCTCTTTGATGGCCGTCTTTTTCTTTTGACACACAAAGCAATAACAAGATTTTTGCTGACTAATTTGTATATGTACACATATATGAATATATACATATACATGTAATAAATTTATATTTTTTATTTGTCCGTTGCTCCGTTTAATGTAACATACCAAGCATAGCATTAATAAGTTCTGGTTGCTGTCGCAGTTTCAGCAATGAGTTAGCATAACTACGTAATTTAATTTGTGATGGATTTGGTGGAAATTTTCTTCGAATCCAACGCATTGGCATCCTGCAACATGTGTAGGCGACAATTGCTCGAAGAATTGGATGTAGTCCTCCGATGTACCATGACATAAACATCACATTCCATGGAAAATCAATATACCCGACATTTCTCTCTAATCCATCACGAATAGTTCGCGCACAAGCCTCTGGTTCCAACGCAAACATCCAACGATAATTGGACGTTAATTTGTCCAACATCGGTGTTTTCACCCAGCCAGGATTCACTACCGTTACATCCAAACCTAAGCGACGCAAACACCATTCCAAATCTTCCGATAAAAGTCTATTCCATGTACAAGCAAATTTAATAGTGATTGAAATAAGCCCATTTTGCACACTTGTTTTTTGACAGTTTAGACCCTTTTTGTGCGTTTTCATACAATTTTTGGTTCGGGACCCCTTTTTAGAACTTTCCAGAATTGTTAGTAGGTCGCTTTTTCTTTGAAAGAAATTTAAAAATTGAGTGATTAGACATCACTTTTTTAAAATTTTTTTTTATCTGTCCCCCCCCCCTTTTCCCCTTGAAAAAAATTTCGATCAAATCAAAGAATGTCCAGCTTGGAATACACACCTAGCAAAAGACTTAGTGGCAGAATAAGAACTTGGTATGGATTGATTGCCATAGCCAGCCAAACTGGCAATAACGGCAATATGACCTTTTCCTCGCGCTTGAAATCTCGGGATAATAGGCAGCAATGTATTTATAACACCAATTGTATTCACTTCAAACAATTCACTTAATTGCGATGCAAAGTCTCGTCCCCATTGAGATGAATTTGTTGCATCAACACCTATGTAGGATAAAGGCCAAACAAACAAACAAACAATTTTCGTTCATGTCAAAATAACGTATACAATTTTGCTTTGTAGTTATTTGTGATCTCCCTTTTAAAACAAAATTGCAATACCTGCATTTGCAATAATCAAATCTAGTGGTTCCCTATCGTCGGCTTCCTGAATTGCGTGAATAATAGCGTCTCGAACTCGAATGTCACAACGGTAAGTTACCACTTTGCCCATGCCTGATGTTTTTTTACGGCATTTATCAGCGACTCTGTCCAGTCGATCTTTGTTGCGTCCGTGTAAAAACAATGTGACGTCGTGTCCCGCAAATTCCATTGCCAATGCTGAACCAATGCCACTGCTTGCTCCTGTAATGAATATTGATTTGAATGACTTCCGTCTACAAATCCAACCCCGGCTGCATACATAGTATGTCCACCATATGGGAGACGTTATTAACATTATCAGGTCACAAAATAACCGCAAAAACAGTAACAAGTAAAACACCAGCAAGTCGCGGCACATATAACAAGAGCAATACATTTTTTAAAGTTCCTGATGTATTTGTTGCAGATAGAAACAATTTTATCCAAGTTCTGTAGCGAAAGTGATGGATGAAATGTTCAATCGTTTGACGGTCCCTGGTCTTGAAGTCGTCAAACACAGAACAAGAACAGCTTTGAGTTGTATTGGACTATCATTGCAAATCAAAAGGTACATTTTCTTGTCAAAAACGACGAAGCAAAGTGAAGTTTTGGAGACGATTTACGTAACGCGAGTGCAAGGATTATAAACAAAATACCTTGAACTTTGTTCAATGGCAAGCAATTCAATTCAAAAATGCGAAGAACACTCAAACAGAATTTTTATTTTGATGCTGTGGCAAAATTCGAAAAAGAAAAGAATTAAAAAACATTAAAAGACGAAAAAACCACTCGATTGCATAAACAATTGGACTTTTCAATGAAAAGTCTGATATTTTCAAAAAAATACACAATTTAACATTGTCCACACACAGAATAAATTCCAAAAAAAAAAATTGTCCGTAATCCTATTTAGCCTTAATTTACTGTATTTTCTTGATTTGGAATTTTTTTTGTAAATGCCCATTCACAATAGAAACCAACAATCTTAAACTTTTGAAAAAAATTTCTTCTAACATGAATGAACTTTGAAGGTTCAAGAGAAATACTTTTCAAGAAAGGAATTGGTCAAGCACTCCCGGGTTTTGGAACAGAAACATTTCCGGAAACATTTGAGCCAATTCAGAACCTGTAACTTGACCAGCTGCACTGCTTTTGGAATCGTTGAGATGATTTGACTTTTTGTCATCATCCATGACAGCATTATCGTTGTCATTTGTGTGCGATTTCGCAGTATTGGTCGAAAAGCATTGATTGGGAGAAATATTTTGCAATTGATACCTCATATTTAGGCTATCACATAATTGCTTGGCAATTATGGATTTCCTCTGCGCAGTGATCCATGATGCATCTTTGTCACAAGAGGGGTGCTTGGTATCGACGTGTCGCCGCAAGGAGGACTTTCTCGTAAATTTGCGTTCAAAGCCAAGCCTTTTGCATAACAAGCATTGAAAGGGATGGGTATAGGTTCGATTTTTCAGATGTGTCAATAAATGACACATTAGATTTGCCTTTTGATGAAACCCCTGTTTGTTATTTTTTATTTTTTTAAATGCATTTAAAAGAGGGTAAGCGACACATACGGGAGACTGACTAAATGGTGTTGTTAAAAAAAATTTAAAAGAGGGGTTTGAACCAAAAAAGAAAAGAAAAACAAAATTGAAAACTTTGTTGCAGATGCTACAAATGTGATCAGGTGTAGTTCCAAAATGCTGCTCTTTGATGTGTCTGTGCAAATGAGCTTTTTGTTTAAACTTTTTTTGGCATTTGAGACACGTCAAATTGGGTCCACATAAACTGTCCAATAATTCAAATATTTTTCTTTTTTGTAATGTACAGTTTTGTTTTGATCTTCACTAAAATCCACCTGATTGACAGTATTGTTGTTGCTGTTTATTTCTGTGGCTGTTTCTATTTTTATTTTACAATTACTTGTTTTCGTGTTTGGTGTGTCCATCACTGCGTCATCGTCTTCATCTGTATCTTTCCTCCCATTGTTATTTTCGCTGATTCGATGCTTTTTTTGATTTCTCATATTTCTCACAGCAGAATTGACTAGTTTTTTGTATTGTGTATTTTACTTACATACGAGTAGCGGAGTCAATGAAAATTTTTTTGTTTCTAAGAAAAAAATGGCTTTTTTTTTTTTTTGAACACGTTCACTATGTAAAAAAAAGAGATACGCTTTACCGCAAGTAGGGCTATCTTGAGTTCCAATTTTAATGACAACATTTGTGATTTGCTTGTTTTGGTGCTTCAACTTTTGCCGCTTTCTTTCTTTCGGAAAGTCTGTTGTTGTTGCTGACGTAACAACAGATGACGATGCCAACAATGGCGAATTTGTGGAAAGTGAAAGTTTTCCATTTCCACTTACCACAGTTTCATCGTCACTATTCGAAACACTTGTATCGGCTGTCATCATCAAAGGTGGTAGCGATAGCTATTTGGAATGGAGACAAACAAGAGCAAGATGATTTCACGTGCGTATAGTTGTCTTTTTTTTTTAGTTCTCTGTCTTCACTCCAAAAATGAATGTAGTATATTAAAAATTAATAAATAGTTCACTTATCCTTTTCCTTTCTTTCCCTCTTTGTTATACGTACACACCATTGGCATCGTCATGGCCGCTGCAATGTCTATGGGCTTTGCAGTTTCACAATTTTTTTGATCGCTGCAGTCAACAAATATTAATTGACTACGCAGCCCACTCATTTCTGTTTGCACTGCTATGCTCTTTGTTTCGTGAATCCACTTCTCATTCATGCTCCTGTCCTTGGCAGGAGTATTGCAGGCATGAAGCCACATGTTTGCATTGTATGAATTTTCCAACAATTGCGCACTTGCGTGTGTCTAGCACATGTGATTTTTTTTAACTTGCGGATTTTTTTTGCTACTAAAAAAATATCGTGCAACATATTTTTTTTAACTGGATTACTGCCCGGAAGAAAAGGTCCAGGAACACTCAAGTCAAAAAAGTGCACCCCACTTCTTGATTCGTTTATCTTGTGTCTATAGAAATGTACAACCACGTGTTTTGTACGACTCCTCTAAGTGCTTCAGAAAATAGCTCCAACAAAACTGCAAGATATTTTGTTGGTGAAATATTGATTGCATAATACTTGTGGTCTCAAAAGAAACGCCAAGAAACACAAGTTGAACTGTTATTGAAGTTAAAAACAGGGCAACCAAACTTCTTGTACTGTTTTAGTGCTCTTAACCTGCAACAATTCCTTTTTTTTGATATTATCATTCTTTATGTGAACACAAATTCAATTGATTTGAGTACTCTAGTATTGTCGATCTGTTTCCGACTGGCTAATTTAAAATTATTTTAACAGAAAAAAATAGATATTTTTTAAATTAACTTTTCATGTTTTTAACTCAATGCAACTGTTTTTGAAAAACTTTGTGATTTCATTTAACCATTATGCTTGGCTTGTAGACCCAGAAAGAAGAGTGAAAAAAAGTGGAAGTTTTCCTGAATGTTTTAGTCTATTTCGACTCAGTTGGTATTGCCCATCTCTTCTACTTCTTTTTGTGCTGTTTTGTTTGTCATTTTGTGTTTATTTTTCTTAAAATAGTAGATATCCTTAAAAAAAAAATGGCGTTGATACTCCTTTCAAAGTTTTTTAAAGTGACAACTAAGCAACAATTGAAAAAAAACAATAATCCATGGAAAATCAAAAATTGCTCGTATCATGCCGAAAATAATCCGCTGGCAAGGGGAAAACAAAGTGACACCAAAAAATCGAATGATGTTAAATTGTATAAGACACGCCGAGTCAACATTTAATGATCATCCGACAGTGAAAGGACAGATCGATGGGTATTTTGCCAGTGTGACTGACATAGACAGCGAATTGTCAGCAAAAGGGACAACGCAAGCAAGAAAATTGCACAAAAAGATTGAGGAAGCCAAAAAAGATATGCACGAGGATAAGCGACTGGATTTGAGAAACGCGCAATTAGTGATTACAAGCCCATTGACAAGAGCAATTCGAACTGGGTTAATCGCATTGCCAATTGAAAAAGGCTATCAATATACTCTACGGTGGGAGATCACTGAACAAGTGAGATAAATTTGATGACTCATACTTTTTTTAGAATAAGTAGACATTGAAGTATACGTATAGCTTTTTCTTAGTGCTATTTCAGAAGAAGAAAACAATATTACTATGTGTTTGTTCATTGTTTTTCTCCTTGTCTTCGCAACAATTCAGGTGGAAAATACAACTGACATTGGACGATCTCCAAAAGAATTGATACCGAAATTTCCAGCGCTTGAAACGGCTTTATCTCAATTACCAGATGCCTGGTGGTGGCGACATCCATTGCTAAAGGGGGAACCTTCTGATCCGCGTAGAGATGCAGATTGGTTGCGTCAGTGCCAAGGACTTCCTCCTGCTCGTGAATCGGATGAAAATGTCAAACAACGCCTCAGACATTTTTTGCATTGGCTTATTCCGTTGCAACACAATAGGCATAGACCTTTGAGAAATGTTGTCATGGTCAGTCATAGCTGTACTCTCAAATTTTTTGAACAAGTTTTGCACGAAATAGGTATTAACAACAATGGTAACGGTGTTGTTGTATCTCCCAAAAATGTTTATTTTGAAAATACTGAAGTCAGAAGCTATGAGATGCCAACGCTAGAAGAATGGCAACAGCACTTAAATTTATATCCGTTGTCATCGAGTTTTTAATTGATGTATATTACTGTTTTTTGTTTGGTTGCTTTTTTATTTCTTTTGCTTTGTTTCCTTTGAGGAAAAAAAAAAGAAATAAAATCAAATACAAGGACAATTTTATTTTTTTTCCCCCTATTTCATCTAAACGCAAGGGGTAACTAGGATTATAAAGCCAGAAAATAATTTCTGTAGCTAGTTATTAGTGACACCTAATTTGCACATATTTTGTGATCTCTCACGAATATTCTGTACTTATCTTAGTTTTTATTCACAATTTCATGCATATCCCAGATTTTTGCCCCTGTTTCTAACCACTTTTCGCTTTTGTTTTACCTTTTTTCATATCGCTTTATTCACATGAAAATCAAAGCTTGCTTGGATCTTTTTAATCGTTTTACTTTGTGAAGACTGTTTTGTAATTTAGCTTGAATGAATCGTGTCATAACGTTGCAACCGTTTTTATCGATTGTCGTTTTTACATAAAGATTCATAGTTCTGACATAATAATTGAGTCTTAAAAAGTACTGTTTTATGGCACTAGAAAAATCAATTAGCGCTCATAAAATTTTAGCCACATGTCCATGTAGGAGGTCATAATTTGACACATATCATGATTTTTTTTTTTTTTTGAGATTGTCAGTAACATAAACAATTGATTCGTAAACCTTTTAATATATTAAGATTATGGTGATAGATGGCGGATATAAAATTTTAATTTTATCATAATCGATTTGGAGTAATCGTTTTTGCTTCTTGTGCGCATATGATATTTTTTGGAAAGGTTTTTTATTTTTTACGAAATTTTAACAAAAATCTATGTTTGTCGTTTTTCTTTTATCTGAATCGAATATATTTAAGTTAAGTCAACTTGTTTTTATCACGCTGTGTTGCATATTGCATTGATAAAAAAAATAAATTAGCGTTTCTATTGATGCATATACGATCATTATGCAAACGTTTGCATAGGTTTTTTTAATCAAAAATACCCGATTATACAAAATTCTATATTTTTGTAAGGACATTAATATGGCCATATTATAGTAAAACTATAAAGTCTACATAAAAGTGAAAATATTCCATTTATAGAGAAAATCAACTACATAAGAGGACAATAAAGAAATTATTAATTCAAAAGAAAAGCCACTCTGCTTTTCGACTTGTAAACATAAGCAGCTTGCAAATTCATTTTTTAGTGTTTGGATAATGTAACCCTGTTGACTTTTGTCTGTCAAAAATAAATTAGTATTGTTTTGAAAAAATAAAGGGATAGGACAAATAACTCTTTTGATGCAGTCAATTTACTCGAAGATTCGTGTTGGTGGAGAAAATACGAATTCTGTCCGATGGAGTTGGTTTCGAAGATTTGGATCATGGAAAATTGAACGTGATTCTCGTTTCAAGAAGGTGGACGACAAAGACACGGCTCGCTTCGAATCAATTTTGGACAGTCGCAATAACCCTTCTAGCGTTTTGTATCAAAAAACAGAAAACCTGTCAGCATACAACACCGATTGGCTTCGTAAATACAAGGGCGAAGCACCAGTAGTATTAAAACCAAAACAAACACAAGAAGTGAGCGCATTATTAGAATATTGTAATGCAAACAATATCGCCGTGTGCGTGCAAGGTGGGAACACTGGATTGGTCGGTGGGAGTGTGCCAGTATTTGACGAAGTTATAATAAACCTCTCACGCATGAACAATATTTTATCTTTTGATGAGCAAAGTGGTATTTTGCAATGTGAAGCAGGGGTCATCTTAGAAAATGCCGATAAATACTTACGCGAAAAATATACATTTATATATCCATTGGATTTAGGTGCAAAAGGTTCTTGTCAAATCGGAGGAAATATATCCACCAATGCCGGTGGGCTTCGATTATTACGGTATTTTGTTTATTTCTTTCATTCGTTAGTGAGTTCCCTTCCTCCCTTTTTGGTATTTCTTTCCCCTCTTTGGTTTTTTTTTTTTTTTTTTCTCAAATCAATCAATCACAAATATAAAAGATACGGAAATTTGCACGGTAATGTGATGGGACTGGAAGTTGTGTTAGCCAATGGCAATGTACTAAACTTGCAGTCGAACAATATCAAAGATAACACTGGCTACGATCTCAAACACTTGTTCATTGGAAGTGAGGGTACTTTGGGAGTAATCACAAAAGCGAGCGTTTTGTGTATGAAAGAGCCCACCAGCTATAACCTCTTATTTTTGGCTTTGCCAAGTTTTGCCAACGCATTGAAGGTTAAGTTATTGGCCAAGCGAGTTTTAAATGAAATTATCAGCGCTATTGAATTTGCTGATTTTCAATCTTTGAAATTTCCTTTGACTTATTTGCATAACCGCTGTTCTTTTCCATTGGAAGGTTTATATTGTGTTTTGTCATTTGGCAAAGGTCAATCACTTGATTGACTTCATTTTGTATATATACTCTTGTGTTTTCTTTTTTTTTTTACGGGATGGGCCAAAAAAAAAAAAAAGGCAAGTACACAGATTATCCATTTTACATGCTTATTGAAACAAGTGGTAGTAATGATACTCATGATAAAGAGAAACTCACACAATTAATTGAAACATTATTCAATGAAAAATTAATTAGTGCGGGAACCATTGCGCAAGATATGGGACAATTTCGTAGCATCTGGACTTTACGAGAGGGAATTGGACCAGGTATTGGTGAATCCAAACGTGCGTGCTACAAATATGATGTCTCACTGCCCTTGTATCAAATGTACGACGTCGTTGAAAACTGTCGAGTTCGTGTTGAAGAGATGTTGGGACATGACACAATTAAACGTGGTGAAATCGATGTCGTTGGTTATGGCCATCTTGGAGATGGAAACTTACATTTAAATGTCGTCACACCAACTTTTGCAAGTAAATATGAAAATGTCTTGGAACCATGGATCTATGATCAGTGCAGTTACTATCGAGGAAGCATATCTGCTGAACATGGATTAGGACGAATGAAAGGAAACATGATACACTATAATAAATCGGCACTTGCTGTAAATTTAATGAAAAACTTTAAACAATTGCTCGATCCCAAAGGAATTCTCAATCCATACAAAGTTCTTCCGACAATGTAGTTGTTTACAGTTTTGAAAGTGATTAATCATTGATTTAGCTGTACTCTTGAAATAAGTTGAAAGTGTCCTATCCAAAAAACATGTTATGGCATTGCTTTTGTCTTTTATTATTAAAGTCGAATTTCAATGAACAAGCCGTCAAGCCATCTCAACAAAAATTAACAGCTTTTTCACGATGAAAATCTTTTGTCTATATCAGTAGTTTTTGTTGATTAGAACGAATTTCTTCATTCAGTAAGTAAGAAGTGAAGAAAATTACTTATCGAGTATTTTGATTAAAAGTGAAATTGTCCTACGTGAAAATAGTGCAAAGAAATAATATTGAAGACAAATCATGAAATACTTGTTGCACTTTTAAAAAAATTTTATCAATCATTCTAGAACCAGTGTAAGCAATCCAATACAGCCACTTTTGGTACCAATGGCGTTTTTTGACATCTTCCAACTTAACTTCTTTGCAGTCATTTAAGTCCAACATGAATTGTTCTCGAATAGTCTCTCCACATTTTGGATCCGCAATCATTAGATTCATTTCCAAATTGCGAGCGTGACTCCAATCGTCAAAGTTAAAGGAGCCAATGCTAACAAAGATATCATCAATCAAGACCATTTTTCCATGCAATACTTTTTTGCTGTACTCAAACAGTCGAATATGAGGATATTGTAACAATTCTTCATAAATATGCCGCGATGCCAAGCTAACCATCCAAACATCAGACTGATCACAAGTAATAATACGCACATCCACGTTACGTAAGCTGGCATTAATGAGTGCTTTTTTCAGCTTTCTCGGCGGTAAAAAATAGGGATTCATAACAAATACGTGTGACAAGCTGTGATCAATAGCACTTTGCAAGGCATTTTGAATATTTCGCATTTTAGTTTCGCGATAGGATTCCAATACTTGAATATAGGTGTCGCATTGATTTTGAATTTCTTTTTGTGCCTCCTTTTCGGACTTGATTTTTGTTTTTAGAATATGTTCGTACTCATGAGTGTCATCTTCATGGACTCGGTGAATCAATTCTTCCTCAGTTTCTTCAACAAGTTTTTCTTCATTTCCATACACCGATGCTTTGGCTTGGCGGACCACTTTGGACAAGTTTGTCGGATTGGTATGTTTTTCAATGTCCTCCAACTCTTTATCAGTCTTCCATTGTATTTTCTTGTCACTGAACATCTGAGGAGTTTCATGTCGTTGCAGCCATTTTTGAAAGCGTTCAATGCTGTTATCATATCGATGTCTTAGGACGGATGGCATAAGTGGAAAGGGATGAGAAGAAGATCTGGCATCATGTCGCTGCTTCCATTGTTGCCAAGTTGAGTATGGTGCAGACTCTGAAGAAGGCCATGTGCCATCTGTCAAGCGCTCCTTGGAATTGGAGTCCGATGGTTGAGATGTTGCCTTTGGCAGTCCATGGACTACAATTTGTTTGTTCGCATTACTGCGATGCAAATACTGTAAAATGTGTCCAGGAAAAAAACGCCACTCGACTTTTTATTGCGATTTACGAGTACCTCTTTTTTTCTAAGATTTTCCAATTCTATGTTATTTTCTTCGGTGATTTGTGGGTCAATATCGATGATACTGTAGTAAATCGCATCTTGTAACAATCCCACTACCGACCCTTGCAAGCGGCAGTGTGTATCTCGGAATTTGTTTATTCCTCCGTTGATTGCAGGGCTGCAATACTCACCACTAATGTTCATCCCTCCCGTGTATCCAATCTTTGAATCAATCACTACGCATTTCTTGTGATTGCGATATGCAAACAGCATTAAGTTTTCAAAGTGCACCATCTTGCTGAACCAACGCGAAACGTGCAGCGGATTGTAAAATAAAACAATGCCGCCTGCTTTTTGAAACTCGACAAAGTGTGATGCCGTCATTTGGCTCCCGCCAAATCCGTCAATTATCAATGTCACATTTACACCCCGTTGGCAAGCTTTTGTCAACAAATCTATTGTTCGTATGCCAACCGCGTCTGGGTTCATTATGTACGTCTTTTTTTTATTTTTCAAGGAAAAAAAAAAATTACATATACCTCAATACACACATATACATGAAAGGGAAAATACATAGAATAGCAACAACTCAAAAAAAAAAAAAAGGGAATACACATTTTGTTGTTTTTACAAAACCAAAAAAAAAAAGTTAAAGAGACGGAATCAACTTAAACTTAACTTCAAACAAAATTTGTGATTTTGCATTTTCAATATCGTCCCAAAGGCGTCTAAAAAATGAATCCCCGTGATGATAAAATTCAATTTTGTTTTCTAAACTTACGTTCCCCAAGGGGATCAGCGTTTTTCTATCCGTTATGTCATTTTCATTTTCGTTCCGCATTTTTCCAAATAAAAAGAATGGACAAGCAACAACAACAGAGAGAGAGAGGGACTAGTGAGTGTGAACGTGACAAGAAATTTCAGGAAATTTCTGTCTTTTGGAAAAGACTATTGTCACGCCGATTTACAGAACTTGATAAAATCTTTCCAGGGACCGGATAAAATTGGATCATTCCATTCAGATAAAAGATTGTTAAAGTCTTCATCTTCGTGAAGATGCAGTGAAGAAGACACCAAGAGACGACTATCTCGATAATTTCTCCATAGCTGTCGATAACGTCCCCACTTTTGTGAAAATTGAATCCAAGACCAGAAACTGGTGTATGTGTTAGGATTATTATTGATTATATACTCTGTTTTAATGGTCTTGGATACTTTTGTTTCTTTTGTTTTACCAGCGTTATTCCCGTCATTGGCACGTGACGACACAGAAAAATGACTCAAAACATTTGAGGAGACACTATTCAATGATACTATTTTGTCTTTTTTATGACTTGTTGCCACATTTGATGTATCTCTCCACTTTGTTCTCAAAAGGCGATGGTGAACAGTGATACTACTTGGATCAAATCTCAGCTTCGAGAACTTCATAGTATATTTGGTGTTCACATTGTTGTTTCCTGAGAGGAAAACAAAGCAAATCCAAAAAAACAAAATTAAAATAATTGAGCTCTTGCTTACCCGATAATATGGCTGTGTTTTATATAATGCTCCAAAATGACGCAGAAAATTGAGCATGCTGCGGATGGAATTGACCACACCCCCATCAAAGGGCAAAGGAGAACAACTCTCCAAGAAAGCGTACACCACCAAAGGCATTCTTGATGTTGCATTATTTGAAGGAATACAAGTTTTACACATTTTTCAAATTTAAAAAATATATAAGACTGGCAATGCAATAAAAATACCAAATGTGATAATAGGATATTGAGTGTTAAATGTAGCATTATATGTTGTTGTCACTCTGAACAATGCAAGAATAGACAAACAAATCAAAGAGACCAAAATAGTGAAGTGTCCTAAAGTCATGAAGGAAAAAAAAAGAACAACGAGAATACTAATGAAAAAGAAATTTTTTCGGAATACCCTCAACAAAAAGAGGTCCTATCTTCAACATTTTCTCCAAAAGGCAGAGCCGTACAACAGTGTCCACGAAAATTTAAGTAAAGTTCCAAATTTTGCAAGTAGTATCTGCACTACCGCTAATAATTTTGGTATCATCAAACTGCAAGCTAAAAATGACTTTGGAATGGCCAAATAATGTATGAAGACACTTTCTTTGTCGCATATCAAAGATTTTGAGTTGTTTGTCACAGCCTCCACTGATAATCTATGTTTGTATAGAGACATGTGATAGTAGTATAGCAAGAGAGCAAAGAGGAGAAAACAAAACTTTGTGATCATCAAATTGGAGACACATGACAGGACCATTATGTGCTCTGGGGAAAGTGCCAGCGCAATTGGCAGTTCGAGTGTCCCACATGACAATACTGCGATCCGCACTTCCACTGACAATGAGTGAGCAGTGTGTATCTTGTTGCAAGTGATTGCACAGAGTCTGCATTTGCAAGCAGTACACCTGTTTGGTATGTCCCATGAAGGTGCGAACTAAACTCTGTTTGTTCAAGTCCCACATTTCAATGCTTTGGTGTCTCGTGCCGCACACGACAGTGTTACCATCATCGCTCCAATGCATGCAATAAATGGCATTTCCAGGAGAGCTTTGTAAAGTCATGGTCAATTTGGCCGATTTGTTGGCATTGTGAGCAGCATTGGAATTTTCAGTCCAATCATTTAAAAAATCCAAACTCCAAAGACGAATGGTATTATCCCAAGAGCAGCTCAGCATTTGATGTTCGCGTAGTTTTAGTCCACTAATCCATTCGTCATGTCCCCTCAAAGTGCTAATGCAATTGCCATTTTTGATATTCCACAGTTTGATGCACTTTCATAGCTGCCGCTGCACAAGTACTTGTCATTGAAGTCGAAGCACCACACCGGCCCTCCTGTCCGACAAATGTCTGTTTCTTGAAGTTCAGTTGCGATTGTTTGTGATGTTGAATCATCATTTTGTTTTCGTTTACGACAATGCTGTTGTTCTGTCGCTGCACGCTGTTGGTGGGAGAAGAAAGACCCACTGCCCTTTGTATTGGCGAGGCTAGCACATCGGCACTGTCACGTTGCGATGGCTTGTGTCGAACAAGACGATTTTTTCGTGCAGCAAACGTACGAAAATCTAATCGCTTTTTGATTTTCATTTTCGAATTGGGAGTGATTTTTCCTCCGACTACAATATTGTGTCCAGTGTGTTGTCGTGTTTCTGCTTCCTCTTTTTTTCCCCTCTCCTCCTCCCCTTTCTTCTTCTTCTTCTTCTTCTTCTTCTTCTTCTTCGTGAAATTCCACTGCACTGGCATTTCCCTCCTCACTCTCGGTCTGATAATGGACTGAATGACTATGAGTGTGGCTGTAGCTGTTATTGCAACTGTCACTGTCATATCCCTTGTCGTCTTTCCCATTGCTTCGCTTTTTTAGCTTTTTGTTCGCTTCGTTACCTCGTGTCGCTCTTGGCTTGTAATGGTAGCTCATGTTACTCGCGCGAACATTGCCTCCATCTATCCAAAGATGATGTTCACGATTGTTATTGTTATTGTTATTGCTATTGTTATTGTTATTGTTATTATTATTGTTGTTGTTGTTGTTGTTATTGTTGTTATTGTTATCGTCGTTCTCATTTTTCTTGTAGTTCATTGTACTGTGGTTGTTCAAATGCCACAGTATCAACGACCCGTCATCCGACGCCGTAATCAACTTCATCGCGTCGAACTTCAACGCCGTTATGCTCCCGTTATGTGCTGCCAATGTCATCATTTGCGCGCGGCTTTGCTTCCAACCGCGCTCGACGTCAATTCGCTCGTAGAACTTTTGCTTCCATGTCTTGCGCTGACACATGTGTCCTTTTCGCATTTTCACCGGTTCTGTCGTCTCGCTTTTCGACGCTTCAAACTCTGGTAGCAAAGGAATATCCACCCATCTGATTTCAGTTTTTTCGTTTGCACGTTTGTGTTTGTTAAAAAAAAAAAATAAATAAATAAATACACTCAGTTTGTTAGAGCGGCGGTCACACCATTGTATGTATGTGTTATGTGTATATAACTTGTGAATAAAGGCTTGTTTCCAAATGTTGTCGTCTTCCGTGATTATGGTTCGCCAGTGTTTGTTCACTTGTGACAACAGACACAATTCATCAAAGTCCAGAAAGTAACAACATTCCAATTGGATCTCATTTGGCAACTCGTTTAAGTAGCACCCACTATACATACTTACTGGTTCTAGTTCTTTTTTTTTTTTTTTTTTTTTTTTTTTTTTTTTGGTTTTATTTT